>JADLZN010010169.1:0-7500 GCA_018155175.1 Sinocyclocheilus anophthalmus | reverse complement strand
AGTAAAAGAAATGTTTTCCTTTTTGTTCGTTAGTTTATTTGTATTATGCATAGCAATTTTTCACACTTGTCATTCTTTTCGAATAAAATATATATAAACATGTCCATTTTTTGGATGCTAGGGCTGGGTTGACTATCGGTTTTTATTTTTATTCAATCTTCATTTCATGAACAGAGATATGTGACTCTGGACAACAAAACCAGTCATAAGGGTGAATTTGAGATTTATAAATCATCTGAAAGCGGAATAAATATCTTTCCATTGATGTGTGGTTTGTTAGGATAGGACAATATTTGGCCGAGATACAACTATTTGAAAATCTTGAATCTGAGGGTGCAAAAAAATCCAAATATTGAGAAAATCTTCTTTAAAGTTGTCCAAATGAAGTTCTTAGCAATGCATATTACTAATAAAAATTTAAGTTTTTATATATTTACGTAGGAAATTTACAAAATATCTACATGGAACAATATGATCTCTACTTAATATCCTAATGATAATAAAAGAAAAATCTATAATTTTGACAAATACAATGCATTGGGGCTTGCTACAAAGATACCCCAGCGACTTAACACTGCTTTTGTGCTGCAGGGTCACAAATATGCTGTTTTCAGTTGATGCATGAACAAAATTTCACTAAACTTTATTTGAAGCACACCTGTCATCCAATAATTACAATAAGCTTTGTTGCTTTTGTTATATAACAAGCTTTTAAATATTGTCAATTTTATAACCAAACTCAAACAATGTACAGTAAATGTTTGTGGTAGAAGGCGAGATTGACTGTGTGAATGTGTGATCTGTTGCAGGACTCGGAGTCGTTGGACCGCTGCATTCGGAGCGTGTTATCGGCTCTGTATCCTCCGTTCAGCGCCTCGGCAGCCACTGTCCTGTGGCAGCTCTTCAGCGTCGTGGAGAGACAGTACCGCGGAGACGGCCTGCGCTGCTTCATTGATTTCCTGCTGCCCGCCAAGAGAATCCTGCAGATAATAACACAGGAGGCCTGTGTGAGTACTGTCAGCTCCAGCAGACACATTTTCACTGAAGCATTTACAAGTTAATAAAAACAGTGGGCAATATCTACTAATAGATCACAGTTTTTGTTATTTACCAAATGTTATATATAAGTATTAGATATAATAAGGAATATATATTATGTATAAGATAATTTATTATACAACGCCACCTATGGGACGTTCACACAATATATATATAGTATGAACCCTGGACCACAAGATCAGTCATAAGGGTCAATTTTTCGAAATTGAGATTTATGCATTATCTGAAAGCTGAAATCTGGAATCTGAGGGTACAAAAAATCTAAATATTGAGAAAATCGCCTTGAAAGTTGTCCAAATGAAGTTCTTAGCAAATGCATATTACTAATCAAAAATTAAGTTTAATATATTTACAGTAGGAAATTTACAAAAATATCTTCATGGAACATGATCTTTACCTAATATCCTAATGATTTTTAGCATAAAAAAAAAAAAATTTATTTTAAACCCATACAATGTATTGTTGGCTATTACTAAAAATATACCCCAGCGACTTAACACTGCTTTTGTGCTCCAGGCTCACACACACACACACACACACATATACTGTATATTATGCATAATACAATTACATACATATTCAAATAAATAAATACATATTTGTTTTGTTTTTTATATATGTATTTACATTATGCATAATGTCCATGCTTGTTGAATAAAAACAACTTATTTATTTACTTATTTATTTATGGAACCTGCATGGTGATGCAATCTTTAAACTCGATATTGTGTATTAATGGCCTGGTAATGCAGTTTACACAGGTTTGCTGAATATTTTATTATTTTGGATAAAATATATTGTTGTTGAAATCCATAGTGCTGCAGCTAAACATGTTCAAGCCATTTAAATGCTCTCAGAGAGAAACATTGTGAGAGTGGGAACATGAGAGGGAGGAGGAATACTAAAGGCTGAAATAGGGTTCAGTGTTGCTCTGATAAACAGCCCAAACAGAGCGTGTTGTGAGCTCGCTGCGGAGATCTTGGCAAAGAGGATCAGGCTGAAATGAAAGACCTGCTCAGGGAGGCTTTGTATTTCTGCAGGTTAGCGCTGTGTGAGCACATAGCTGAAACCTTACGCTCCTGCATTCAGCGCTGCCGTTGTTACTCTGAGACGAGAGCTCTCAGCGGCCTCATTTAACTCAGGCATGATCTTTGAGGGAGTCACAGTGTGCTGAACTTACATGTTCTGGCTGCATCATCAGTATCATTATACAGAGGCATCAGGGAGTCACTAACAACGCTACTAAATTAACTGGTTTTTCAGTAGAATTAAGTATATAAGTAGCAAAGTTCTTTATTGATGTACCATGATAAAATGCCTTTTTCACTCTGTATTGTCTGTGCAGAAGTCTCTCATAAAAAATGTTGGGGGCCCAGGCTGATTTATTGTGTTAAATTGCTGTTACGCATCCAATGTTTATTTATTGGTTCATTCATTCATTCATTCATTCATTATTCGCTGAATTATTTGAATCCCTGCAAGGAATTTTGCATCTTTTTAATTTTAATCCTTATGCTTAATGTTGTCATTACATAAATTATAGTGTTTTCTAATTTTATTTGCTGATATTCTATTTATTGAAATTGTATCTTTTCAAATCAGTGATACTTTAATTTCATTGAGGTACTATTACAGTTTTTTTTATTAAAAAAAATCGTTTTTAGTCTTAGGAATTTTATTTTAATTTGGGTTAAAGTTTTAGTAATTTTGTTGCATTTTTGAGTAGTTTTTGTTTTATTTAAATATGTCTATATAGTTTTTTAATTAATTATTTCAAGTTTCAGTTTTTATTTATTTTTTAACGTCAAATCCTTTCAAAAAAAACCTCAACAATGTTGAATCAATGAAATGAGAAATGAAACTAGCTAAAATAATTAACGTTTTTTTTTAAATTTTTATTTGATTCAGTTAACAAAAATACAAGTATGCCACCTAGTTGTCATTTTTGCAATGCTAATGAGTGACTAAAGAAATATGATTTCTTTCATTTTATAATTATATTTATAATTAATTAAATTATATTATTTATAATACTTATCCTTTTACATAGATATTTTAGAATTCCATGATGTTGTTCCATTTTTGTATCTTGAAATCTGCTTCAAGACAGGAATTAATTATTGATTGCAAACTGCAAATAACTGCATATTGTTGCTTGCACCTGTAAGAAAAGTGGCATTTTATCTAATGAATTCATCCTTTTAATTATCCACAGCTGCGATTCAAAGGCCTGTTGCTGTACCACGAGGGATGGCCGCTGTGTTTGCATGAGAAGGTGGTTCTGCAACTCGCACCCCTGCATAAAGTACGTCTACGGCAGGGAGATTTCTACCTGCAGGTGGTTCCCTTAGGCCGCAAAGCTGCCAAACTGGTCATAAAATGCCTGTCAGGGAGCGGGCAAGCCATTGTGGAGATCCCTGTGGCCGAGAGCATGTACGGCAGCATGTTCACACCCGACTTCTTGCAGAATGTAATGCGTGAACGCAACCTGCACCCTCTCCAGAACTGCCTCCTTAGTACCGGTGCCGTGGTTTACCGAACGCCCTGGAAGAACGTGGTCAATCCTTTGTTTGTGACCAGCACCGCAGACGCAATCATGCAGGCGCGGAGCAGCGGCGAGACCCTGCGGGGTCAACTCAGTACCTGCAGCACCCACGGATCCACGGGAACGCTCAGTTCACGAGACTCCCTGGGCGCTGAGTCCACCGTGTCCGAGCCAGTCCTCAGCCGGAGCCTCACAGATATGGGCATCAGCTCCCTGCACTCAGAGGATTCGCCCTTGCAAAAGAGTCCTAACTCCCTTCCCCAGACACCCACCTTGGGCAGCCCGGATCAGGGATGCATTCGAGGCAGAATCGGCCACAAAATCCTCTCGTTTAGCACAGACCTTAGCAATCCCGGCCTTCGCAAGCGGCATCCCAGAGACTCTGCTGCCTTCGAGTCTCGCCGGCTTTTCCGAAAGTCCTACATGGAGGCTTTGCAGAACCCTATGAACCTTGGCTCCAGCTCTGAATCAATTCTTGAGGAAGGGGCAGAGTCGGAGCCAGGAGCGCCTCACGGATCTGGCCCGAAGGAGCCGATCCCTCGGAGAATCTGTGTTCGTGGATGGCTGGGAGGAGATGAATCATGCAATGATTCTACTGCCGTCCATCCATCCAAGAGCGCCGAGCTCAGTCCGGGCGAGAGACGCTCCAAATCTCTTGAACGTACCAACAAGGCCTTGCAGGTTAAAGGCCACCGGGCTCGGTCGTCTTCCGGTGGTTCCGGTAGTGGCCTTCCCAAGAAACTTATGAATGGTTATGCATTTCGTTTTGGAAAATTGGACATGGAGGCGGCCTTTCCTGGCATTGAGAAATGGAGCAACAAAGAGAACTCAGGTAAAAACGTTTGTCAACTGTTGGTTCAAATTCAGGTTCATTTAATGGCCCTCCAGGAACAGTTTTGGACTCCCCTGCTGTACATAAAGAATGTGGCAGAGCATCTTGTTTGGGATTCTTTCCCACCAAGAACAAGACTAGAACAACCTCCCCCTATCAAATCATGTCACCTGAGGCCTTAAGAGCCAGTTCTGGTTCCAGACTTGGCACTAACAACGACAAGGTCATGGGTTCGATTCCCAGGGAATGCGTGAAGTGATTAAATTAATATCTTCAATTCGGTGCAAGTCACTTTGGATAAAAGAGTTTGCCAAAAGCATAAATGTAAATGTCACCATGCTGTACATCAGGGGTGTGCAATCCTGCTCCTGGAGTGCCAAAGTCCTGCAAAAGTTTAGCTCCAACCATTGCAAACACACTTACATGGAAGTTTCTAGTGAGTCTAAAGACCTTGATTAGTTGGTTTAGGTGTGTTTAATTAGGGTTGGAGCTAAATTCACCCTTGCTGTACATAAAGAACGCAGCAGAGCATCTTGTTTGGGATTCCTTCCCACGAAATACAAGACCAGAACAAGCTTCCCTTAATAAATCATGGCACTAGCAATTTCAAGATCATGGGTTCATTTCCAAGGGAATGCATGAACTGATCAAATGCATACGTTGAATGTGATGTAAGTCACTTTGGATGAAAGCATTTGCAAATGCATAAATGTAATGTCACCAAACTGTCCCACAGGAGTGTCAATCTTGCTACGGAGAGGCCAGACCACCAAGAAAATGCCAGAACCAGCTTACCCTTATACATCGTAGCACTTCAATGGTCAAGTCTCGGTTTGATCCCAGGGATTGTGAGGGGGATGACATGCCCCCCTTCCTTGAATGCGATGTGGACAATTCTGGATGTACAGTATGGTGAGTTTGACACATTTATGCATTTGATCAGTCCATGCATTCCCTGGGAATCAAACCCATGACCTTGGTGTTGCTAACATCATGCTCTGATGAAATGCTTACCCCGAATGCAATGTAAAAGTGTCTGTGAAGTGCATAAATGTAAACCAGGCTACTGTACATGGGGGGTGTCCAATCCTTCTCCTGGAGGGCCAACATCCTACAGAGTTTAGCTCCAACCAGCTCCAACACACTCGTGTGGACGTTTCTAGTGAGTCTATAGACCTTGATTAGTTGGTTCAGGTGTGATCACCCTTCATGTATAGTGATTTTTACATTTATGCATCTGGCAGATGCTTTTATCCAAAGCAACTTGAGTTGCATTCAAGGTGTGCATTTGATAAGTTCATGCATTCCCTGGGAAACGAAACCCATGACCTTTGTGTTGCTAACATCATGCTCTACTGGAGCTAAACTCTGCAGGAGAGTGGCCATACAGGAATAGGTTTGGACTCCCCTGCTGTACATAAATAATGCTGCAGAGCATATTGTTTATGATTCTTTCCCACAAAGAACAAGACCAGAACAGACTTCCCTTATCAAATCATGTCGCCTGAGGCCTTAAGAGCCAGTTCTGGTTCCAGACAGTTGTGATCCAGTGTGTAATTATCACTTGCAGCAAACTCCGGGACCGTCAACAAGCTTAGATTTTCGGAGGAGACAGCTTGTCATTCCTCTGGCATGATTTTATGGCTTGCGACCGGCTGCATGTGAGGGCTAATAGCGTGTGTGTTTTGGAATGCTTCAGCGGCCCTGCCCTATTATAGAGGGTGCTTGTCTTTCTGAAGTGTTTGCTGTACCCCAAAGGCACGATACTGCACTGAATGCATTGCCAGGGAGACTGCACTGTTTTATTTAGCTCTTCCTGCTATTGAGCGTTTGAAAGAAAGAGCGTTTTGCCCTCCGTCTAGCGCTTCAGGCAAGGGGTGTGTTTGGGTCTATCTGCAGGAAATTCCAAACTGTCCGGCATTCTTAAGATTCTTAAGACCGTGCATGACCAGATACATTTATGAGCAAAACCCGTCTTTTCATATTAATCCAGTTAGTTGATCTAACTGTGCCAAGTGACATTATACTTGGTCAGTCACTTTATTTTCATTTTAATTGCATTCTACTGACACTCACATGAAATGGATCCACATAGTGATATTAAAAATAAATAAATAATATATATATATATATATATCTATATACACACACACACACACACACACACACACTGTCATTTAATCTGCTTAAATGATATAACGAACTCTAACTACTTTGAACAGAGTAAGAGTAAGAACAAAAATATGACCTGTCACGGCAAGCCTGGTTAGGAAGTTGTGCTAGGTGAAATGAACTTTTCCTTTAAGTGGACCTTGTCCCTAAAATGATTCATTTTAATATTTTTGTGTCTCATTGATTAATTAAATGTTTGTTTTACCAGGTAGTAAAAAATTAGCTCAATGCAGTTTTACTCAGTAAGCATTTACTATTTAGCATGCAAACATGTGCTGTTGCTAGTTAATAGTTAGTGCTAACCATCAACAGCACATGATTGCGTACAAAATAGTAAATGCTTACTGAGTAAAGCAGCATTAATTTTTCACATACCCATCCTCAACCTAAAAGCTCCACTTTTCACCACAATGATGATGCAACAGAACACAAACCATTCAAATTCCCAACATAACAGGACATTGAACTATAAAAGGGGCCATTTTTCTCATCTTGCACATAAAAGCTTAAAATAACACTCAATTTCAACATTTGCTCTCTGCATGAAGTCCCATGCAATGCATACTGGGAACTACAAATCCCTGGCCAACAAAAATGATTCATTCTTCCAATTGCCTCTAATTTAATCGGATTGCATGCAATAAAAAAGTTGCGACAAAGTGATCACGAATATGTTGCATTAGTTCATTTTAATTCAGTAAACTGAACAAGCAGCATGAGTTGCATCAGCAGGACTTTTAATCACTGATGCAAATTTAGCAATTTCAACACACTTCTTGCATAATTCTTGATCTTGCATACTATTTAAGACAGATCTACAATGACGAGGCACAGTCATGCTGATGTGCATTGGCTGAGAGACTGAGGACGTGTTTTTGATGGGATTGTGGGA
>JADLZN010010168.1:0-24787 GCA_018155175.1 Sinocyclocheilus anophthalmus | reverse complement strand
TGTGGGACTGGTACTGGTTAATGCCACCTAGTGTTTTTCTGTTGCTGGTTTGGTGCTGATTTGGTGTTTGTCTAGCTATTGGGAACGTATAGCAAAAATAGTTAGTACGTCTGATCAACCCAGTTAGTTTTAAGCTACACTGTAAAAAAAATGGCGAAAAGACTGTAAAAATGCTACGGTAAAAAACCTGCTCCGCAAATTACTTTAGACATTCAAGTTTCCGTCTATAATGCATAACTGTAATAGATACTCATCTGTAATTTTAGGAGGAGCGTGGAGCACAAACTAACGCATGGTTTGTTGTGGTTTTAAAATTCCAAACTCCTGCTAGCATAACCAAAGTATGGTATGTGACTGGTTGACCTGCACCATAGCACACTATGTAGTAGCAGAAAAGTGTGCCAAAATGTAAATCTTTCGTACATAGATTATCGTGAAGATTTATTTTACCCTACCGAAAAGTAAATTTCTGGCCTGAAGTATATATTTGTGTCTCAGTTTTTAGTCGTCATTTAAAATAAACAAATCAGCTAGTATGTGAATTACGTCCACATCTCCTATTTATCAGTCTAGATTAGTTTTAAACTTCGTTAACCTAGAAGAAGACACGAACCGCCTGTTTTAAAATCCAGGGAGCATAGAGGGGAAGGTTGTAACACGTGATGTTAACATTGTCCCCCGCTATTATTAAACTGTGCTATTCTAGGGCCATCCCAAGCCTGGTTTCAATATGCTTTCCTGTTATTATTTGAAAAAAAAAAAAAACACCCCTTCGATGTCATTTACTAAATATTTTAGTTTGTCTTGTATATTTTTTCACTAGATCAGAGAACATTTTAAACTGTCATATGGTCATGTTACATTGTGCCCGTCAGATGTTACAGTGTACCCCACCTACGGGGCATGTTGTTGGCACATGCGCACCTGCCATTCTTTTGGAGGAATAAGAAACCGTATACACATCGTACATATGAAAACAAACGGTACAGACATACTTTTGTTGTTTTTGCTAGAATGAGATGTAGGGTGAAGTGAAGGTGTAAGGCAGATGAGTATAATTACGGTGGGGGTCCGCTGTTGGATGAAAAGATTTTGAATATCCTGACTCAATACTCTGAACCCCACGTGGATTTACAAGGGTTTACGCAGCAGTGGAAAAACTGTTGAGATAATCATCTTATTTGGAAAAGTTACAGTGGGAGGAGGAAAGAACAAACATACAAATAAAAACGTAAGTGACATTCCAGAATTCCCGTGTGAATCTTCTATTTGCTTGTTTTGTTTTTTATAACTATTCCGTAGTTTCTTATATTATGATAAAGGGTTTTTATCGTGCATTAATTTTGTTAATGAATGTTTATTGAATTATTTTCGTTTCATGCATGTCACATGATGTTTTGTTAGATTTGTGCTGAAGGTGACCATGTGCGCCTGGTATATATTAGTATTTACCTTGGAAAAAATGCTGCTTGTGATGAGTTTTGATTCATCGTGTGACTTTCTCACTACCTGTTTTTGGTGGTACATTTTTTTAATGTAAATTTTAGTTGCCTGTAAAACCTAAAATGTCGCTTCCATAGTTTCTTATTGTAAGTTCAGGTAACCACAGCTACCATTTTTTTAACCATAAATTTCACAGATTTTAATTTTTAAGGTAGATATGAATGTATTTTATTATTAGTGTATATGTACAGTGTAGTTAAAGGAGATCGTTCTGCGCTCAACACGAATGTAGTTACCAACCCATTCTATCCACATCTATCGCTTTATTTTTTGGACAGAAAGTCAGTCGTTTGAGGTAAATATAACGCAATTTTTTTTTTTTTTTTTTTTTGGTTTGAGTGAAAGTGGTGGGAAAACCATTTGCAGAAACAAACAAATTGCTGGTGACACAATAGGCTGCTCTTTTACTAGAAACTCAAAATGAATACTTATTACTTAGATAAATGTTCACACAACAGCAGCAAATATGCACTCGCTTTCCGTGATTAGGTTACACATACTCTGTGACAACAGTTCTAAGTATAGACATTTCTAAAATGACATCTGATTAATCTCAAAAGTAAAGCTTTCAGTTTGATTTAACACCCTCTATACATGGTATCTGCTACCGAACACCCATGTCAAGTTAAAAATACTGAAAGCGATGGATAATGTTACTTACCAAGTGTCACAGAGAAACCTCTCAGACAAGTGCTGTAAGATGTTGCCCGCTTTGTACCCTCGGTTGTGCTCTCAAATGTCTGTAATTCAGCCTATGATGGAGGAAAAGACATTGCATCCTTTCAAACACCCTTAATTGTAGGCGTGTCTTTGGTCAAAAGCTAACCTTGATAAAATCAACTTTAAACATTGGGGTAGCTGTGACAAGACGAGCATGTGGTCGCCTTTCGGAAAAATAAGAGCGAAAGGTACTAATGATCACGGGCACTGGTGCCTGTGGTAGTAGAAAATATGGCAGAAAAAATGGACTTGTGGTGAGAATTCATTCACTCAGACCATGTTGTCTTAGTTTCCAACTAGGGTATCTTAGAAAAGAGACATGTTGTGTCTCACTTTATGGCTTGAATTGTTCTGTTGAGGCTGCACACCAAACTGTTTTTTCTGATAGATGTACAATTAAGAGCATCCAAGTCGGCACCACAGCTGTATTTTTTGACGGCATTTGCAGTTTTAACCATGCACATGTTAAGGCTGAAACAGTGTCCCAGTAATGGATTTTGGTTGTGTTTCTTCTGTTCCTGTCTCCGGTCTTGTATTAGTTCCGTTGACCTGTTTCGGTTCAGTCCTGATTGTTCCAGGATTTCTTCTTCTTATTGATATTATTTGCAGCTGTACTCAGTCATTGTCTATTATTTATACTCCCTGTTCTGTTCAGGTCTTGGTCAGTTATTGTCACTGTTTGTTCTGTTGTGTGTGTGCGTGGGAACTGGAATTCATTAGAATTGTTTTCTGTGGATGTATTATTAAAGACTGTTTCTTGGATTAGCACAGCACCATTACAACAGGGTGCTATATGGTGCTTCTATTCATTAAATAATCTTGAAACAAAAATATCTTACGGTTTCCACACAAAATTAATTAAGCAGCATCAACCCTGTAACACTTAATATAATACTTTCTATGTTTCGTGAATACTGGACGACTGGATATATGGCTGCGGATACAAATTCAGGACTTTGCACACTGTCAAAGGAAAAAATATTAAATTTTGTACAACTTATTAAAATAGAACATAAATTGTGTACATATTTAATGAACTTTACTTGTTTTACGACTCGTTTTGATCAAGTAAATGAGCCTTGGTGAGTAACATAATTTCATATGTTGGGCCACAACAACAACAGCTTTGCGTGGACACGTTATTTTAAGGTTTGCATGTTGCTTACTATGTATATAACAATAAAATCATGACCTAGTATTTATATGCAAGGTAAACCTTAACCCTAACCACATCATAGTAAACCTTAAGTGATGACTTACACCTGTATTAAGGGACACCTTAAAAATACGGTATACCCAAATTTTTTTTTGTCCGCAGTTGAAGTTTGATTGTTTGCTGTTATAACTTAATTTATTTTTTGCGTTTATTGGTTTTTTAAAAGATGCAAAACGCTTAGGACCGGTAACAAAGAAACTATATGGTGCGGGATCAACAAGTAACAAGTAAAAGACTATTATAATGTATTCATAACTGACATTTATAATTCAAATCACTTACATTTCTGGACTTTATATTATTAGTAAAAGAATTGTCTGAAAACAAGAGCTAAACGTAAATGCCTACTGATTTCTACAACAATTTTAAGCATCCAAAACTGTTTATAAAACACTGTATCATTGCTAATCCATCGAGCAACCTGATACTTACTTGGAGCAGCACATCGGGCCACATTTAGACTGATCTTCTGAAGACATTTTTATTTTGGGTGACATGAAGACTGGGGCATACGATGCTGAAAACCCTCAGCTGCTTGCATCCCAGATACTTAGAATTACTATTTTAAACTCATTCAAATCATAAAACAGTTGTTTAGTAATATTATTCTAAGTATTACTGATTTTCTGTATTTTTTCATCCAAATAAATGCATCAGCCTCGGGTGAGCATAAAAATAACTACTCTTTTGTGGCACGCCATATGTCCTAAATTCGGTAACACCCACTTAATTAAGGGTTATGCATTCCCAGCTAAGCAATTAGACAGGCGGTATTTTTCACATTTACCGTTCAAACCATGCAAATGTGCAGTCGAAAACAGGACTCTATATGGTGGGCTTTGAGGTTTATGTGCTCATCTCTCTCCCCGTCTCTCGCTATCTCATTCTGTCTCTCTCTAAGGCAACTATCTATCAACTCTCCCCTGCCTCAGCCAGACTCCAGGAAGTGACATCATCGACAAAAGACAGATGGTCCCATTAGATAAGAGAGGCCTGGGTGGCATCACAGCTGGATGGGAGTTATCAACAAGGCATTTGTCAACAGAACATCTGAATGACCTATTTACTTTCAGCAAGAGCTGTAGATTTAAGGCCAGACAGTGTGGAGGGGTTGAGAGCCATGAAGTCATGGTGTTAGACAAGGCCGTAACCATGTCTTGAACACCGAACAAGCTAAATGTGATAAAGGCCCTGAGTGTAATAGCTTTTGGTCCTAAATGTGGTAAAGGCCCCAAATGCAATAACTTTTAGCACAATCGTTTGTGCAGTCAAGGTGGCGCTCAGATGGCTTGGTTACAATCGCCAAGGAGTTCATTTTACTCAGTGTTTTGTAAGATTTGTATTTATTTTTTTCCTTTTAGGTAAATAATTATGTTAATTTGTATACAGTTTGTTTGTGTGTGTGTGTGTGTGGTGTGGTGTGTGTGTTATACATCTTGAGTGTTGAACTCAGATCTAGTTTAACGGAAGATAAGGAGGTGGTCACGCAGATAGAATAGTTGTCATTGTTTACCTCCATCATTTTGTTTCATACCCCTTTCATAAAGTGGATGTTCACTAATTTATAGAATATCAAAGCAGGAATGTGAATTGGTGAGGAAATAACAGTTCCGGGACATTCCCAACATGTCTTTTTTAAATTCCACGAAGGAAAAAAGAAGAAAAAAAAAAGGAGACTACGGTTTGACACACAAATGTGAGGGCAAGTTTTGGGGGGAATTATATAGAGCTTATGGAAGCTTGTTTCTGCCACTGAATTAAAAAAAAAAGATTCAACTTTTTATCACACAATTTTGAGAAAGAAAAGTCAGAATTGTGTGATAAAAAGTTATAAAGTCAGAATTGCAAGATATAAACTTGAAATTGCATGTTACAGTTCTGAAAAATAGTCAGAAATGTGATGTATAACCTTGCAATTATATGAAAATGTCAGAATTGTAAGCTGTTTTTCCTCAGAATTTGACCTGAAAAGAAGTGAAATTTATGAAACAAACTCACAATTGCGAGAGAAAAAAAATCGCAATTACCTTTTTTTTTTAATTATGTATTCATTTATTACTATTTGCGATCCTATGGCAGGAAATGGGCTTCCATAAAGTAGAGTAACACCAATTTATTGGGACTGGAGTAAAGCTCCTGAAAATCAGCTTTTTCCATAGCAGGAAATAAATTACCATTTTTTAAATATATTCTGATGGTATCTCCATGTATCAGGTAGCCCAATTGAGTCGATGGTCTCAACCATTCAATATATGACTAGTGTTTGCTGTAGCGTTGCAGCTTGCCTTAAGACAGCTCCACCTGTCGACCAGTCCACTGTATGATGTCTGATGTCGAGGTGATTCATGTATGCTATAAGGGGGTTATTTCATGTATGTTATATTATTTGCAGCAGCAATATTTCTTTCATGCTCACAGCAGCATGTTGTGGATGTATTGGCAATAGTAAGTCTCTGTACTTGCAGACGGTAAAAAAACAGATGTCTAATATGTTGTGTATTATTTGATTACTGTTTTTTTTTTTTACTTGCTATTTCATTAGAAGAAACACAGCGTTGGTGAGGTATAAGATATCTTTTTCTGAGTAATTTATTTATAAATCAATCCCAGACAGTACTTTTAACAAAGTAAACTTTTAACAAGAGTAAAGTTGTTGTTTTTTCCCCCTCTAACACGGAAGCTTTATAGTGATGTGTTTGATGTTGCAGGGCCTGTTTGTGGGTTTGTGATGTGGGGCAAGTGTTTGAAGGCCTGGACTGCATCATGTGCTCTGTGGAGCAGTAAGAAAGGCTGCTGAGGTCACGCGCTAACTTTTAAAGATGTTATTTTATGCAGCAGGGTTATCTGTTCACCCTCATCGTCTTCGCTCCGCTGTTATTTCAAAGGTAAAGGTCTCCGTACATAAATAGTCTATTGAGTGCTGTGATTGACACCCTGCTGGATCAATACAGATATCCTTGGCACACCGGACAAACAAGGACTTGAGATATCCTCTCTCTCTATCTCTCTCTCTCTTCTCTTCTCTCTCTCTCTCTATCTTTCCCGCCTTGACTTTCTCTGTCTTTTCTCCCTGGTGGTACTCATTTCTCATGTCTTCCTCCACCCCACTCCTGTTTCACTCGCAGTCTCTCTCTTTTCTGAGCTCTCTCTCTCTCTCTGAACACGGAAATGTGCATGTTCAGATTGTTGGTGCTGCTAAAGGTAACATTAATCGGCTCCTTGTTTGCCCAGCCAAAAAAAAGATGTCTGATGTGTTTCTCTGAGATGTTGAGGGGATTGTGTAGTGTGGATGTGTGCCCGCCCCCCAGGCTGCTCAGTGCTGCCGTCCGAGGAGAGGGTAACAAGGATTCTGAGAGGATTTTGGAAGGGGAAGAAAACGACAGCAGAGAGGACAGAAAAGGCTAAGTAAGGAGAGGAGGGGATGCATGAGTGGAGTAGCTAAGTGCTCTTACTTTGCGAGACCTGCCACAGATAGAGTTAATTAAAGGACAGACTTTCGCGTAGAGGCGGATATCTTTTTTCGTATTGTTAGGTCGTTAGGCGACTAAGAAGAGAAAGCAAGAGCAGAAGCCGAAGCTGTTTTTTGAATATAGATTTTGTAAGACAACAGAAAATATGCAAACTCAATTCTGGTCACTTTCTTATTTGGGTTATTGTGAAAAATCACTGCATGTTTAATTCTAAAGATGATAGGTAGTTTCATTACGTTTTTCTTGTATTTGAATATTGTATATTGTTAAAGAATTGTAAGTCCATTTTATTACTTTAATGTGATGCAAAAACCTAATATTTTCCAGATCAATTCCCCAGTCATTCACGGGAACTATGCATCCCTCACGACAGAAACTATTCTAAAATATGAGCTACATGGTCTGATTGTTTCGAATCATTGAAACATTTTAAAATATGTATCGCACGCCATCAGTGTATCAACATTAAGTTAATACATTATTTGATGAAACAGAGAGAAAACAAGTATTATATAAAACATTTTTTAAACACAACATAAGCCTATTTGTAACAAAATGGTACCTTGGCAGTAAAAAATACGTTTACGTGTCAATTTGTTTATTAATTAACGCATCTTATAAATAAAGTATTACAATTTCCTTTCAAATAAATACTCATTGGCCAACTTACGAAAAACTACTTCCTAAAATTTATTCAAACATAATTTCTTGAAATTCAAAGGGTGCATTTTAATAGGGTGCTTGCTGGAGAAAAGTTTTTTTGCCCTTAGTCCCATGCGTCCGCAGACACATCAAGATTTAGTCATGATGATACTAAGATTTGCCGTTGAATTCTGGTTACCCGGTTAATCGTGTTCTGTAAAACATAGGTAGAGAGTGCATTAGTGCCTATACCACCACACGTTTTTCAGCCAGTTTATTAGGTCAGGTAAATAGTCTCCTCCATGAGTTTTCCCATTGTTAATGTGTTATAAACATGAAAGAATGTCCAACCTGACTATGACTGCATTAATCACCAAAATTAAATATATCTCGTATATATAAATATACATATCATTATATATTTGAAGCAAAGTACAAGACTGTGTACTTAATAGTTTTATTGAGGGAAAGAACTACAATTCCATGAAGCATTGTGAAAGGACATATTTAAATTGAAAACTGTGGAGAAATATAAAACTATTCAGTACAAAATTGCATCATCTCTAATATTTTTTTTCACTGCAAAATATGCATATTGATAGTGTATATCAGCTTTTTTGCCGCTATTTGCTCGCTACGACTCCATGGTTTTGTAATGTGAATTTTATAATGTAGTTTTTTACAGATAATTCAGCTGTCAAACATGACTATTTTAATAAATAATGCAAACAGAAAAAAATCACGTAATCAATTAACAACCTCAGAACTAATAGGTCTGCACAATGGCGCCGACGCTGATGGCTGCCTCCGTGGCGTGATCTGCAGTTGTTTTTATGTTTTTGTTTGTTTGTCCTGTCTTTAGTTATATCCCTGCGATCAGTTTCACCAGAGACAAATTGCTGGACATTTCGGAAGTACACACCACCCGATATTTCGCCGGTTTTTCGACTATTCGGATGTTTTGCTGGACTTTGTTGTCGGGGGAGCTGTGGCGCTGATCACTCGCTTCAGGATGCGCAGATGGGGGAAGTGAGCCGGCGCGCTCGTGAGGCTCAGACAGCGCAGATTCAGAACGCCGTTGCGCTAGATCCATCTGGCAACTTGCCGCTCATCTACCCAACCAAAACGGAAAGAACTTCTTCTGCTCTCCGGAACAATAAGGATTTTTCAAGAACTCTTGCTGCTCTGTGTTTCACCGGAACCTGGCTGAAAGACGTCCATAAGGACAAGCGCGTTGCGGTCGTACGGGCTCTTCAGACTGTTTAAGAGGTCCGGACCCGAGACGCAGAATGTAAAACAGGGAAAATAACGCGGCGGGGGACATTGCTTACATTCAATGAGCACGGATTGGTGGGACGACGATTAAATGTGTTATAAGAAGATGCTGATGTTCAGGTGTCTGAGAGTGTCTGTCATTCAGTTGCTAAGACGTTATAATGCGCCACGGGAGTTTGTCCGTTCATCTGAAACAGTGTTGTACATTCACGCCCAAGCTCAGTGTAGATCCGCTTTAAGACAAAACTCATGTGATGTGATCCACAGATATACAGAACACAAACGAACCCCCGGACCTATTTTAATAATGTCCGGGACTTAATAAAGCTAATCTCACCAGTGAACTGCCTAAATACAGACAGCACATCACATGTCCACCAGAGACAGGAATATATTGGATCACTGTTACACCACAATAAAGAATGCATATTGTAATAAACCTCGCTTTTATCTTAAAGAGGTTTAATCAAATTTATGGAGGCCAGAGGATATATCACAACACTAGGATTTTATAGAAACTTCTCACTTTATTTGACAATTATACATAGAAAAATATAACCGTTATGTAAAGAGACATTTAAATAAATCCAACGAACATTTCACTCCGTACACCTACACTAGGACAAACGGCGCTACACAAGTGAAACATCAACACTGCACTCTAGTGGTTATTCCCAGCCCCACACGGCACACTAGAAATCGTGGTCACACAATCAGTTTAACAGGTGAAAAGATCAACGCCTCCCCAGTCCCGTACACGGAGAAGGAGTAATCATGTTCATATAAACTTTAAAACTCACAACTACCATACACACTCACACATACACACAACACATAAAGAGACTTAAAATGTAAAACACTTCCCCGTTTCCCGGACACAAGACCCCACCCCGGGGTCTGGGGAAAGGAATCAGCCGTGCCGGATCCGTATCTTCAAAGAAAGCACGCGCTCCTTTTCGCTTTATTATCGTCTCCGCAGTTACGGCAATTAATCACAACGTCACTGGCAGTAATTAGTCTTTGGTACACGGCACACTTCTCCTTGGGGATCACAATATCTGGAATACGCAGGAGTCCTCTTTACTTAGAACATATGGTAAGCGCTCCTAAACCCTCCCCAACGTTATCTAACTTCACAAATTCCATCCATTTATCTAACTATCTTTGTTGCCGGACAAACCCTAATGGTCTCGAGCAACACCAAGCATCCCCATCTTTCCCTGAGCGCCCACAAAACACCCCTCTCCTCTCACCTGTTCTCCTCCTTAAACATCCTCCAGGTGAGTTCAATTATCCATACATTGTCAATCAGAAGAGAACACGCTGCAAAAAGGTTCCTATAGGCGGGACCAAAGCCCAACTAAGAAAAGAACTCCCCCAGCGTTCATCACACTATCCCCTCCCCTCGGATAGACCGGACTCATCCTCGAGTCACATCAAATTATAATCCCTAGTCCAAGCTGGTGGTCTCCGAGAACGAGCTGGCTGAATCCTTTGAGGACATGGCTCTGGAAGGGAGCCTCTAGCTTCCATCCTCTGGTCCCCACTCTCCTGCTGCACCTCACCCGAACCAATGTCCACAGCAACAGGATGTAAATTTCCACCAGACAGCCCACCTTCCACAGCAGACTCTGATCTCTGATTTCTTTCGATACTGGATGCAACAACCCTCTCCCTTATCTGGGCAGCCTCTGGAGCATCAGGTTGATGATACCCCCATACAAATCCATATTCTTCCTCTGCACGGCTTTGGACCTCGGGATATCGTTTAGCAGTCCGATCCTCAGGGACTATTGGATTATCCTGCCCCACCGATTCTGAAAAAGAACAAGCAACATAAGGCTTCATTCGGTTAAAATGCACAACACTCTCAGAACCCCCCTGTGATAGCTGCACTCTATAGAGCACATCAGACACCCTTTCTATGATTTTAAATGGCCCCTTAAAGCGTCTCTGCAACTTAGGGCACACACCCCGTTTACGAGCTTTGTTTTGAATCCAAACTAATTCACCAACTACATAGTAGTGGAAATTTGCTCGAAAATCAGCACATGTCTTTTGTCACTGAGAAGCTTGATGCTGATGCCTTTTTACTGCTTCTACTACTGTAGATAAACTTTCCACTATTCCAGTCACATATTCATTTACAGACTGAAATTTCTGCATATTATCTACCAGCACCAAGACCATATATTGCCACGGGACCACTCAGAGCACCCATTTCCTGCCGAATATTAAACCCTTATACGAGGTTAAAAACCACAGGTGTTTGCCTGCAGAACTACTACGCTAGGCCTTCAACTTCACGTATGGATAGACAAAAAATCACCCCCCTCCAACAGTTAGAGGGTTTTCATCCACAAACAATGAGAGCATTGACAATAGAGTACGATTAAACCGTTCTATTAGCCCGTCAGACTGAGGACGATAGGGAGAAGTACGAGACTTGTTTATCTGCAACAATCTACACAACTCTTTAAATAGACTAGACTCAAAGTTTCTCCCCTGGTCAGAATGTAAACTCCGAGGCACCCCATACCGACACACCCACTCCTCCACCAACACTCTAGCAATAGATGGAGCCTTTTGATTAGGCAGAGGGAATGCTTCAGTCCATTTGGAAAAATAGTCACCAATAACCAAAATATACTTATTTTGATTTAAAGTCTCTGGTAATGGACCCAGAATGTCTACAGCCACACGCTCATATGGGCGGGATACAACAGACATCTGAAGAGGGGCACAAGGAGCCTTTCCATTAACCTTGCGAGATGCACAATCATGACACTCCCTACACCATTTTCTTACATCCCCAAACCACCCAGGCCAATAGAAACGATCCTTCACCTTAGCTTGTAACTTCTGAATGCCTAAATGTCCCCCAGTGGGTGTATTATGCAACATGGACAACACCCCTGGAACCAGACTTCTAGGTAAAACCACCTGTACTGCAGAAGCCGCATCAGAATTTGCTGGAGGTATCCTCACCAACCGCTGATTTTGCACCTGCAATTGATCCCATAATGGCAAATACTTAACAAGAGCAGGGTTAAGTTCAGCTTCCATACGGCTATCCCCCAAGCTATTTTTTAACTGAAACAGCAGCTGAATATTTGGGTCCTCTTGCTGAGCCCTAACCAACTCATCTATGCTTTCCTGAATATCTTTTCTGAGACCCCCCATTATTTCAGTCTCACTCACTGCTCGAACTACGGTCACTTGCGCCTTAACCTGAGAGAAATCATCACCTCCCTCCCTAATGCCTCCACCCCCAGATCCTGGAAGCCTTGAGAGGGCATCAGCATTGGCATGCTGCTTCCCCGGCCTATGAATAATTGTATATTGGAAGTTGGCCAGTTGCTCCACCCAGCGAGCCAACTGCCCCTCCAACCCACTGAAATTATGCAGCCAACGCAATGAACTATGATCAGTTCTCAGCAAAAACTCCCTCCCGAGCAAGTAATGTCTAAAGTGCTTTGTAAAAGTTACCACACTAAGAAGCTCTTTCTTTGTAGTGGCATACTTCCTTTCTTGTTTCGTCAAAGCTCTACTAGCATATGCCACCACCCGCTCCAAACCCCCATCCTCTTGAGACAATACAGCCCCAATTCCTACATCACTGGCATCAGTGTCTAAAATGAATGACTTTTTAGGATCTGGATAGGCCAACACAGGAGCAACAGTCAGACTTGCTTTTAATTGCTGAAAGGCCTCCTGACACTGTTCCCCCCAACAAAATCTTTTTCCCTTTTCGGTGAGCTGATGAAGAGGACGAGCAATCTCAGCAAACCCTTTAATAAATCTTCTATAATAAGAGGCTAAACCTACAAAACTCCTCACCTCAGTCTGCGTTTTAGGTGTAGGCCAAGCACGTACTACTTCTACCTTAGATGGATCTGCCATCACTCCCTCAGTAGAGATAACATGGCCCAGGTATTGCACCTGAGAGGCAAAAAGGGTACACTTAGACGGTTTAACCTTAAGATTAGCATGACGAAGTTTAACAAGAACCTCATCCAATCTCTGAAGATGCTCTTGAAAGGTACGCCCAAAAACAATTATATCGTCAAGGTACACCAAGCAAGTGGTCCACTGCAGATCAGCCAAAACAACATCCATCAGACGTTGAAAAGTACTTGGAGAGTTGCATAACCCAAAACTTAAAACATTAAATTCAAATAAACCCTGGCGAGTAATGAATGCAGTCTTAGGTCTGTCCTGCAGGTCAACCTCCACCTACCAGTAGCCACTCACTAGGTCTAAAGTGGAGAACCAACAGGCATGTGTTAAACTATCAAGAGCATCATCAATCCTAGGAAGAGGATATGCATCCTTCTTTGTAGCGTCATTTAGTTTACGATAATCTACGCAAAAACGCAGACTACCATCTTTTTTTTTAACCAAAACTACAGGTGCTGCCCACGGACTACATGATGGACGAATTATGCCATTTTCTTTCATCTCTTTTATCTGCTCAGCAACCTCCTGCTGGAGGTGCAACGGTACCCGACGAGGGGGCAATTTAACAGGCTGTGCAGAGCCAGTATCTATCTTATGCAAAGCAAGATGAGTTCTCCCCAAATCCGTATCCCCTTTACTAAACACCGACGCATTACGATGTAATAACTCCTCAATCGCCCGCATCTGTCTAGAATCAAACCCCCGTTCCTTCAACCCAAAATGTGACACTAAATAGTCCACAGTCAAAGGAGAGGAAACTGGCTCATTCACTTCGGTCGTCAACACACTATCCCCTACCTCCACATCAGGGAAAAAAGTACCAATCTTCATGTTTTGCTTTAGAACACAATTATCTTCGGACACATTGATAACTCGCACTGGCACCACCCCTTCCTCCACCTTACAAACCACTCGAGCCACCAAAACGTCACATGTTGGAAGCATGATAGAAAAAGGCTCCAGCATACCCTCGTAATGTTGTGGAAGAAGTCCTTCCACTTTACCAGGTACAATAGCTTCAGTACGAGGGGGAATCATAATATCTGCCTGCACCCGAACTACCTTAGGTTGTACACTACCATCTTCACTAAACAGGGGGAGCTTCTTACCCATTAACCGGCAGCATTTTTCACCCAAATCAATAACTGCCCCAAATTTAGAAAGAAAATCTGTACCCAACAGTAATTCTTGGGGGGTAACATCAGCCACCAAAAACTCAACAATCACAGCCAAGGAATCAAACTGGCATACAGTCTGCCAACGACCCAAAATTGACATTTCCCCACCATTCGCCACGGCTACTCTACCCTGATATCCATCTAAACTGGACCCCCCATTAGTTACATTTAACCAAAACTGCTTGGGTACAATAGAAATCTGTGCGCCAGTGTCAATCAATAAACGCGTTTCACACCCACCTACTTTACCTGTCAGAAAAACTCCAGCACCGGTTGTAGAAACTGAGGCCAATTTATCAGACACAGACACGGGGGCAGGCATTTGGCCTGTTGTGCCCGCCCCCTCTAGTTTCCCTGCAAATAAGGGCAATTCCTACGTAAGTGTCTAGTACAACCACATTCCCAACATGCTTCGGTCCGAAAACGGACCGATGGCTCAGATGGACTTGTCACAGGAGTGGTACGTACAGGAGCTGGCACATACTTCACCTGCATATCCTTTACAGTAACTTGTAAAGCCTTAACTTCTTGACGCAATTCCTCCACTATGCCCAGTAAAACTTCAACCTTATTATCCGACGAATTCTGAGCACTCAAACCACGGACTTTAGAATCTGAGCAATATGCATGTTCCAAATTCCGAATAAGCTCCAATTCAGATGCTAAATTAATGGCACTTTCTAAAGTAGTAGATTTCGCACTACGCAAATGTATACGCATATCGCCACTACCTACATGCGCAACAAAGTGATCACGAGCCAATAAATCTTGCGTAGCAGCATCAGCAGAAGGGTAGGCTTTATAAATCAAGCGTCTTAATGCATTACCAAACTCACGAGCGGTCTCATTAGGGAGCCGACGTCGGGAGGAAAAACTCACCCGATTCCAGTCTGCACTCTCACAAGGCTCTAAACACTTACCCATTGCATCTTTTAAAAGGGCATAATTATTCTTTGCTTCATAAGGAAGTCCACCATAAATATCTCTGGCTCGACCAGAAAATAATAAAGACAAACTTTAACTTAAGCTCATTATCCCACCCATTTACTTGTGCTGCCATCTCGAATTGCTCAGACCAATCCGACCATTCCCGTCCTACCCCAGTAAACGTTTCTGGCATAAAAAGAGGGCGAGAAACTGGAATTGCATTAGAGTTAACAGCTATCATAACGCCACTTGAAACGGACGCATTTGCTTCTGATTGTGACACAGACATGCCCTCTTCCTCCATCGTTTTATTTATTATTTTGATCCCACCGCTGCCACCAGTGTAATAAACCTCGCTTTTATCTTAAAGAGGTTTAATCAAATTTATGGAGGCCAGAGGGTATATCACAACACTAGGATTTTATAGAAACTTATCACTTTGACAATTATACATAGAAAAATATAACCGTTATGTAAAGAGACATTTAAATAAGTCCAACGAACATTTCACTCCGTACACCTACACTAGGACAAACGGCGCTACACAAGTGAAACTTCAACACTGCACTACACTGCACTCTAATGGTTATTCCCAGCCCCCCACGGCACACTAGAAATCGTGGTCACACAATCAGTTTAACAGGTGAAAAGATCAGCGCCTCCCCAGTCCCGTACACGGAGACGGAGTAATCATGTTCATATCAACTTTAAAACTCACAACTACCATACACACAACACATAAAGAGACTTAAAATGTAAAACACTTCCCCGTTTCCCGGACACAAGACCCCACCCCGGGGTCTGGGGAAAGGAATCAGCCGTGCCGGATCCGTATCTTCAAAGCAAGCACGCGCTCCTTTTCGCTTTATTATCGTCTCCGCAGTTACGGCAATTAATCACAACGTCACTGGCAGTAATTAGTCTTTGGTACACGGCACACTTCTCCTTGGGGATCACAATATCTGGAATACGCAGGAGTCCTCTTTACTTAGAACATATGGTAAGCGCTCCTAAACCCTCCCCAACATTATCTAACTACACAAATTCCATCCATTTATCTAACTATCTTCGTTGCCGGACAAACCCTAATGGTCTCGAGCAACACCAAGCATCCCCATCTTTCCCTGAGCGCCCACAAACACCTCCCTTCCTCTCACCTGTTCTCCTCCTTAAACGTCCTCCAGGTGGGTTCAATTATCCATACATTGTCAATCAGAAGAGAACACGCTGCAAAAAGGTTCCTATAGGCGGGGCCAAAGCCCAACTAAGAAACGAACTCCCCCAGCGTTCATCACAATATCATGGTGTTGATTAACTTGAGTGCGCTCCACCTGTGTTAATTAGGTGAGATGCGCTCCTCCCAAACCTTGTTATTAAAACATCATGTTATGTAAGAAAAAGTTACTTTTTAAAGACTCATGAAAATAGGTAATGACAAGACAGTAAGCAGTGACCATATATTTATGTATTTTATATACTGTATCTGTAGCATGTATTTGCAAGATCAGGGATTGTATAATACACTGTGAAGAGTGAAAATATGTGAAACTTCAATGCTTTTTCCATTTAATCTTTATCTTATTTGATATCAGGAATAATTGATTTCTACAGAAAAGGTACAACATAAGTATATAAGCACATAAAAAGGTGAAGAAAATGAGACATGTCGATTTTCTTTATGACTTTTATATTCAAACACACCTGACTCAACTAATCCACTCATTAGTAAAGATTTAAAGACCTCAAATGTGTGTGTCAGATAAGAGAGAAATCAAAAACATGCAGTGTTGGGGTCTTGGGGATTCTTCAGGACCAGGATTGGAAACCACTGCTCTAGTTCAAATGAACAACAGCAGCAGTTTCTCAGAGCTCAGCGATATAATTCTGCCAGAAAGACTCAAAAGGCAGGTGAATGTTTACATAGTATTTATTCTATAAAGGATTAACAGATGGTAGCGAGCTACAATGATTCATGTCTAGTTGTATGGAAAAGTTCTTTGCCATAGGCCCTGTGCTTAGTCCAAATCCTAGGGATGCAGATTTGGCTGGTCCTGCCTGAAGATGAAGGCAGGGACAGAGCCTACCCTCTGACGGATGGACAGGGAACAATCTGGTGGTGGTGGGGAGGAAGGAGGGGAACGTCAGCGTGTATTTCAGTGTATAAGTACTGAAAAAAGTTCAGTACTTATACACTTCAAGTGTCAAGCAGTGACTTCTCTGTTTGGGTTAATAATTATTAATGAATGACATGCATTAGAATCTTTCTGGTAGATCTTACTTTCAATCTGTCATTTTTAGATGTGTACGATATGCTGTTAGTTAATATTTTGCTTTTAAGTTCTGTTAGCTGATAGTAGGTTTATGGATGGTTGTTGGAAGACTGGTGCTTGAATGTTCTACATTACACCCGTATTGTAAAGGGTTACGTCAATCTTTCCAATCAATTTTTGTTTAAGGAATGAGAAATGGAATAGAGAGTTGTTTGTTCTCAGATTTTGTGCAGTGCTGTAGCTGTATTCATCACTGTGTCTCTCTTGCACAATAATATACAGCAGTGTCTTCATTCTTAATATTATTCATCTGCAGATACATCTGTTTCTTGCTGTTGTCTCTGGAGATGGTGAAGCGTCCCTGAACAGACTGAGAGTAATATATGTAACTACTACCACCAGAGATGTATGCCAGCCACTCCAGACCTCCTCCTGCAGTCTGTCTGATCCAAGCTAAGTGTGGGTCACTACTAAATCCAGAGAATGTACAGGTGAGTCTGTGAGATCCTCCAGGTTTAATGACCACTGACTCAGACTCAGTCAGTGTTTGACACCAACAGACTGAAAAACAAACAGTTAACATGGTTAATGTTAAACATTGTTCAACATTAACATTTACAGCACACATGAGTAAGTCTGATTGTCACAACAGATTTTCAAGAGTCCTTCTTACATTCTGTGAGAGCAAACATGAAGATAAAACCCAGTTTAGGCACAATATCCATTGTCATGTTATAAAAAGAGGAAGCTGATGCATCAAAGTCACAAACAAGTTTGTCTCTGGAGATGAAAAGAGTGGAGACTTTTTAAAGACAAGGAGAAGTGGGTTTGCATAGTGTGCCCTCTAAAGGGACATTTACATTTTTCTGTGCTTATGAACCTCTGTAAAAATATTCAGCATAGTGTTTGTTTTTCCTATTTATTGATATCTTGTATCACTGCTATTGTGTTAATAGCTGATACGTCTTCTCCACAGTGACACCTATTGAAATTTTATAAACTCTTCAATTATGCAGTAATAATTCATTTGAAACAACACATCAAACTAGACTTTTGCATTTTCTAAAGGAATAGTTGGTAGTGTTTGCCCATGTAAATCTCATCCTGGTTGCCAGTGCTTAATAGGGTTAAAGGCAGGCCTATTCTTAATTTCTCTCAAATGTTCTTTATTAAGCAAAATGAATTAATTCAAAATTACTATATTGTTACAAGTCTTTGGGGATGATATAATTTAAGGACAGACAGAAGGACATAAACTTTTCATAATTTAATACTATGCCCTGGGAGTAAAAACTTTACAGTTGAGACTGTAAACACAAGATTACAGTGTTATATTTTCATTTATACCATGGTCTGCCTGAATGCTCGATTCTGATTGGCTGGCAGGTATGAAATAAAACTCTTGTAGCATTTTAATACTGAGCAGACTCTATAGCTAGAAGCCTCAGAAGGACGGGACTTGGCAGACACAGCCTTACTAGGATGCAACCTTCCATTTGAGAAGCACCCTATAAAGACTGAAGGACTAATTATGCAAATTAATGTAGAATGTAATTTGAGTCAACTGCACGATATATAAAATATTAATGATTGATTTTGTTTTATAATGCTGCATTGTGAATGTATAGTGAGTTGTATGTTTTTAACATTCTTCTGTTTTTAACAGGTTGGGACCAACATGGTTGAATACTTGAAGGAGGCTGAGCTCACTAAACCCTTCCCCTTTGTCCTTGGTCTTGGGGATGACAGTCAGTGCCATCAAGCCTTTGTTGTTGTTGGCAAACAGGCACTGCAGCAAAACACACTCCTTGGTGCTGCATGTGAACAACATATTTCACCCAGCGTTGGGTTGCCAAAATAACCCAAATTGGGTTGTTTTAACCCAGCAGTTTTTAGAGTGTAGTATCAGTGTCATGCTTATTTTGTGGGGTAAGGATTGCAAGATGTTCAGCTTGCGTAACTTGGATGTCCGCCCCATTTCTCATGATGAGTTTTTGAACAGCTGCCTGTATTTGTGTTTCCACTGTGTCCCTGTTGCACAGTAATACACTGCAGTGTCTTCAGTCTTCAGCTGATTCATATTCAGATAGAGATTAGAGCTGTCCGTGGATGCTGTGAATCTGCCCTGCACTGACTGAGCTGAGTTCTTATTATTATCATCATAATAATAAATAATCCATTCCAGTCCTTTTCCAGGGGCCTGACGGATCCAATGGATGTAAGTGCCACTAACAGTAAACCCACTGCAGGCAAAGGTCAGTTTGTAGGAAGCACCTGGAGCCACAACTACTGACTGTTCAGACTGTGTGAGCACAACCTGACAGTCAATACCTGTGGATAAACACAACATTTAAAAAATAATTATGAATATGTATTTATTTACACTTAGAAAACAGTTTGTTTTGTTCAGGGGATTTACTTACAAGACACAGCAGCCAGCAACAGCAAGAGAAATGAAGTGAACATGGTTTATATGAAGGCTGAACTGGTGATGAGTCCTCCACTCAACAGTGTAGCTGTTTAAATATGAAACAGACATCAGTTCATTTGCATTGAATCCTTGAATTAGCAAAAAAAACAAAAACTTGAGACCACTGAGGTTCATTTCATGGACAATAGTACCACCTATTGATATGGAAATTGTACTTCCGTGAAATTAATAAATGTTTTTGTTTGTTTGTTTGTTGTGTTCTGGTGAGAGTGGGTACAGAACTAGACAGACTCAAGTGACCTACAGAAATGCTGTTTTCTAGCTAGTTTTCAGTCTTGGCAGTTTTTGTGTATAGTTCTGCAGTCATTTCAGTCACTGTGTCTCTCTTGCACAATAATATACAGCAGTGTCTTCATTCTTCAGGCTGTTCATCTGCAGATACACCTGCTGTTGTCTCTGGAGATGGTGAACCGTCCTTGGACAGACTGAGAGTAATATATAGACTGGCTATCATATCTGATCACTGCCAGCCATTCCAGCTCTTTTCCAGGCTTCTGTCTGATCCAAGCCATCCAGTAGTTAGCCATGTCCAAACTAGAGGCAGTACATGTGAGCTTATGGGATTCTCCAGGTTTCATGACTGCAGCCTCAGACTGAGTCAGTGTTTGACACCAACAATCTGCAAAAATAAAACATGATCACTGTGTGTAAATTCAGATAAAAGCAGACTGGAATCATACATTGAGAAGCCAGCAACAATATCGTGAATCCCAAGATTTTGTGCTACATAATTGTGTACTGAAATATTGAGCTGTACAGTGATACAGAACTGATTATGAAGGGTTCAAGAGAATGATGAATTTGCATAATCCAACATTTAAATAATTAAATATTCAGTTAGGGATGTCTTGAGTTTAGATAGGGGCATCGTATTACAGAGTCACATACATATCTATTTTATGGATCGATACAGGCATGCAAAGTAATGAATCAATTTTTTCAAAAAAACAAAAAAAAAAAAAAAAACCCCCCCCCCCAAAAAATCTTGTATACGAAACACTAAATTGTAATTGTTTAATGTGTATTGGTAACATCTTTGGTGATTTTTTAATGACTTACTTTTGATTTTGTAAGCAGTTATATTGTGAAATATTATTACAGTTTAAATAAATGTTTTCTATGTGAATATATTGTAATATGTAATTTATTCCTGTTATTTCAAAGCTGAATTTTTAGCATCAAGTCACATGATCCTTCAGAAATCATTCTAATATTACTGATTTGTTGCTAAAACATTTTTATTTTTTATTTTTATTATGTTGAAAACAGCTGAGTAGAATTTTTTAGATGATGATAGACAGCAGTTATCTGAATGGAATTTTGTTACATTAGAATGTCTGTTACACTAGTTTGATCAATTTAATGCATCTTTGCTAAATTAAAGTATTAATTTCTATAACCCCCCCATAAAAACATTATACTGACTCTAAGCTTTTGAATGGAATAGTGTATAATTTTATAAAAGCTTTTTATTTCAGATAAATACTGATCTTTTGTAAGAATCCCGAAAAAACTTTACTCAACTGCTTTAAATTTTGATAATAATAACAATAATAAATGTTTCTTGAACAACAAATCCGCATAGTAATTTGATTTCTGAAGGGGTGACACTGAAGCATGGAGTAATGATGCTGAAAATTAAGCATTGAAATCACAGGAATAAAATATATTTTAAAATACATAAAAATAGAAAACAGTTATTTTAAAATAGTAAAAATATTTCAAAATGTTACCGCTTTTGCTGTATTTTGGATCAAATAAATACAGGCGTGGTGAGCAGAAGAGACTTCTTTAAAAAAAAAAATATTACTGTTCAAAAACTTTTGACTGGTAGTGTATGTATATATCACACTCATATCACATCTAGTTGTTTTGAATAAGAATAAAACGTCATGTCCGACAATATCGTGTCTATTTGTATTTAAATCTAGATGTATTCACATTGACCCATGGAAACCTCTATGAACACACTTGACTTGACTTGGCAAAAAAAATCGTATTCTACACTCATGGCGCGCACACACATTAGGATAGGTTAGATGCCTGCCTCCTTTGCGAGTCCCTATCAAGCACTTTACCGATTCACCTACTCTCCCTCCTCTTCCTGCCTGGCGTCTTTGGCCAGCATCACTCACCGCAGAGCAAACCTGTTCTTGATAAATCTGCTGTGAAAATGTGGGGAAAGCCGATGAGGAAGAAGTTGAAATGAAGCGATCTTTAGGCGGAGCAAAGTACTTCATCACTCCGTCTATAGCGCATTGTGATCGGATGGTTTACTCTGTCAATACAGGAGACAATCCAATGGTCCTTGGCAAAAAAAAAAAAAAAAACATTCTGTCGGCCCCTTAAAGGGCGTCGGCCCACCGGGAAATGCCCATTATGCCCGATAACCAATCCAGCCTGGGCGGAGTGCAAAGATGAGGTTGCGAATGGAGGACGTGACTCGACCATCTCCACAGGACGTGCCTTTAATAGAAAGCACCCGTTTCATACAGACGACAAAAACAAGACTCCTATTTCACGCTTTAAGGCATACTTACACGTTAAGCCTTCAGATAAATCAATCACAACATATGAAGTGTGTAATATTCCCTATCTCAAATATAATTATTCAATTTATAGGATGATTTACCCCAAAAGCGTAATACTTCACCTCTACATGCTTTGTTCATAAATGACCGATGTGAAATAATACAATGCACAGGATGAATGCAAATCTGAACAGCAACTGCATCAATAGTCTCTATAAGGTGAATTTTTGTCCCTCGGGTCTCTGACTTTCAGTATTAACAGCAACATTTGTATCAATGGTACAAAAAATTTAGATTTCATTTATTAATAGATATTTAATAGGGGCACAATTAATAAAACTATTAAATGTAGCTATTAAAATGCTTAATATATCATTGTATATCATTATATTAATACAATGCAATATGTCATTCATTTTAATATATGAAAAAGTTTGGAAGATTTTGTATGTTTTTCAAGGAAATCTCTTGTGCTCACCAAATGATTACAATTCAAAATATTTGATTTCTATTTGAATGTTAATATGAAATTGATTCCTCTGATTGCAAAGCTGCATCATTACTCCAGTCTTCAGTGTCACATGACATGAAGAAGCATTCTATTAGGGGATTTGGTGCTCAGAAAATAGTGATTCATTTCAATATGGAAAACAAAAATGAACTGAAATAAATAAAACGTTAAAAAAAAAAAAAACTTTTTTTCAGCAAGACTGCACATGAATATTTAAAAAGTGACAAAGACATTACAAATGTTAGAGAAGATTTTTTTATTAGATATTCTAATAATATATAAAAAAAAAGAATTCTGAAAATGTATCCGGGATCCACAAACATTAAGAAGCATATATAATATTTACCATTAATATTATTATAAAAAGGAACTTATCATTATTCTATTTTTAACATCACACAACATTTAAAAAAATGGAAAAAAGGCTGAATTTAAATGAATTAAAAGGGATAAATTTAAAGACAACATTTGTTTTCGAGGGTTTTAGTTGACCATCATGAGCCATCCCTATAGTTGAAATGCATTTACAGTACCCATAAACTGTTTGCAGTCGGTGGCATCAGTTTCCTGACACATGCTTTAGCTTCTGTATTCATAATTATGTTAATTATCTTTCTCTGTGAGACAGAAAAAGCGTGAAATGACAGATAATTAATACGACACTGGAGACCTTTTATTACACAGCAGTATCCACTGGTTGCATGGAGACACAAGCCTCTATTCAGTATCAGAATTTGAGTTGAAATGTGCAATCTTCTGGCTTCTTGAGGAAAAAGAATTGTTCCTTTAAAAAATTGTTTTAACGTTGTCTCTGGAAACATGGCAGGACAGGACAGTATGTGTTAGTGTAAAATGCTTCAGAAAACTATGAGTGTATCAAACGGGAGAGTTGAATTAAATTAGCTTCATGACAGAACAACCAAAATCGGCCTCTCCTCTGGACTTGGTCGTGCTTTGCAGCTAAAACCTTTGACAGCTTGTGAAATGAGTTCACAGGGTTTTATTTCTTGCCTTAAAGCAATTCTGAAGTGAACAAGGGTTAAGTGTCTTGGCTGTTGGCAGTTGTGAGCAGTTAAAAGACAGTATTCTGGATGGAGGCACATTTTCCACATGGGTATGCTTGACAGGTGTTGCTAATAGAGGACTGGTAGAAGGATGTGTACCGTTTAACAACACAGGCAGACTGAGTGTCAAAAAGAACATCTGTAGATGCACACAAATGTCAGGGTTATAATAAAGCGATAATGTATAGTTGGTTTGGTACACAACAGCTTGTTACCTTAATTAATAGGTGGTTTTGTGTGATATTTACAGCAGTGATGTTAAACAGCTAAATGGCTCTAACAACAGGCAAAGGCACAGGTTTACCTTTGAGTTCACTTCAAATTTTAGATGAATACTGCAAAAAACAGTGTTTTGTTATCCCATGTGATCTCATTAGCAATTGTAGGTTTTTGTAGATGTATGAAGATTAGAAAAAAAAAAATCCTTTTTTTTTATTTCTAGAGACTGTCACTATAGTCTGAATCTTTATGAGAGCATAAACACACTCACACATTAGTAAATAAGTGAAACACTTGCTATCCGGTATGTATTTCATTTATATTTTATACTTGTTGAGCTTTGATGATACCTGTAGTTAAATTCAGCAATGAAAATAATGCAAATTACTTTACTTTTATTAGATCAATTTGTATTGTGTTTCTAAATAAATATGTCATTAAAAACTTCTAAAGTCTTATTCTGACTAATATCCTTTATTTTCTGATAAATGAGCCTTGCTATGTTTTTTATTTTATTTTGGAACAGTTCAGACTTTCTTTATCCTACAATGAAAGTTTGGGTTGGTAGATTTTTTAATATTTGAAAAGAAGACTCTTATGCTAAACTTTATTAAAAAAACAAAACAAAAACCAGTACAAAAACAGCAGATGTGAACAGATCATTACAATTAGAATAACTGTTTTCCATTTTAATATATATTTAAAATGTAATTTATTACTCTGATGGTAAAGCTGACTTTTCAGCATCATTATCCATGTCTTTAGTGCCACGTGATCCTTTAGAAATCATTCTAACATGCTGATTTGCGG
>JADLZN010010167.1:0-41478 GCA_018155175.1 Sinocyclocheilus anophthalmus | reverse complement strand
GCTCAGTGTTCAAAAAATGCTGGGAAATCATTTCATGAAGCCCTACAAGAGTGATTACTGATAAAACTGTCAGAAAAAAAGAAAGTTTTAGAGAAGAAAAAAAATCACCCACTGACATTCAAAGCTGCTAACGACTTTCTACTTAGAGGACCTTCATAGAAATGTAGTGGAGTGAAAAGTACAATATTTGTCTTCAAATGTAGTGAAGTTAAAGTCATAAGTTACCAGAAAGAATAATACTCAAGTAAAGTACCGATACTCAAAAAGTGTACTTAAGTACAATACTCAAGTAAATGTTCTTAGTTACTGTCCACCTCTGGTTTTAAAACGATGAACGCTTTTTTAAAGCCAACCAAACAAAATAATAAATAAATAGTAGACTAATAGGTCTATAATAAGTCTAAACCATACATAAACATTGTTTATAGTTAAAAAACAAAAAAACAATACATATATACAATACATAACCATAACGCTAAAATGCCTAAAAATATCCAGTGGCATTTGGCAACGGCGAAAAAAATCACGTGACCCTGTAGCAGCAGCAGGCGTGACGTCACGGAGCAGGTCTGCTCATCCTCGCGGACGAGAACAGATCTCTTACTGAAGACGTCAAGGACGGTAAGAACATTTATCTTTTACATATCCGTATTTCTTTTTATCCACACGTTTAACTCTGACACTATATATGTATACACGACGTAATAAATGAGTGGATGAATCATTTTATTGTGGCCGCTTGAATGAGGTGGTGATGCTTGAATATGGATGTAACGTTAACGTTAGGCTCTCCATTCGGTCAGCCATTAGAGTTGATCATATATTTATGTTTACTCTTAATGTGACTTCAATATTATGTTATATTAGCGTGGAAGAATAAACAGTTGACAGCATTTTAATGATTAGTAAATTGGAAATCTGTGTTATTCAGTCGAGCATATTTACTTACTGTTTCATTCATATATTCATTTATTCAATCATGAATTAATTTATCTCATTTCGTTCAAAATACTACCTAAAAACTACCTAAGCTTGAGGTCTCTTAAGTGGTTTAATTATATTCACTATTAGGATTATGCCAGAATGCTTCGCTGTAGCCTTATTAAACAAAAATGAACATCTAACAAATAAATATTAGTGTGTTATATGTTTCGGTTTTTGCTTCAATTTGTTAGTATAATAGGCCTACTCTGATAGAATTATTGTTGGCACGGGGTAGATAGAGAGAAGAGCGCGTAATGGCGCCCTTCAGAGCTGAAGGGCAGTGCAGCAGAGATGTGAGATGTTGAGCCATCAGCCAATCAGCTCTCAGTGATGCGAGGGTTGTTGAGCTTCTTGGCCAATCAGCTCTTAGAGACACAGGGATGCTGAGCTTTCAGCCAATCGGCTCTTTGGGATGCGAGTGATGCTGAGCCCAGCTCAGACTCAGAGACTCTCACATTAGGAGATGAAACCGGTTTCTATAATTTTCTAACGAATACATTTCACACCTATGATTAAAATAAATTAGGCAATTAGATCAACACTTATACCTATATACTTTTTAATCTGCTGATGTTTATAATAATACATTTGAAGTATTACCCATAAATGTGTTATAATGGGATTGATGTAAATAATGTATCTATCTATCTGTCTTTCCTCCAGACTGACCAGTAGCATCCAGTGGGATTGATTTCTGAGCCGTGGGTGAGTTCCTGTGGCCTGCAGCATCATGGGGGAGTTGTTCCGCAGTGAGGAGATGACTCTGGCCCAGCTCTTCCTCCAGTCTGAAGCGGCCTACTGCTGCGTCAGTGAACTGGGAGAGCTGGGAATGGTGCAGTTCAGAGATGTGAGTAGATACAGCTTGCTTTCTCTCTCTTCCCGCTCTCTTCTCTATCATATGCTGAGAGTTAATGAGATAACCTCTTTCTTTCAGCTCAACCCTGATGTGAACGTGTTCCAGAGGAAGTTTGTGAATGAAGTGAGACGTTGTGAGGAGATGGACAGGAAGCTCAGTGAGTGGATCAATACATGCACTAACAAATTCAGCAAGACCAGTGACAGTCCTGACTCCTCAGAATGACTGACAGCTGCAGCTAGTTCGCTGATTGGGTAAAAATGGTGGAAAAAGTCATGTGATATCTGTTAGCTAGAAAGAACACATTATTATGTGTACTATTCCAAACCATCACCTACATAAAGTTTAGGTTAAATACCAAAATAGGAAGTAAGTAAGAAAAAATGTACATGTAATGTCATAAATAACTAAGGCTATGCATTTTCATTTATGGGGCTAAAGACACGCATCAAGGAAAACTGTTAATTTAATTATGTTGAACAAACTGAAAAAATTAATAGAATTTGTCTCAAAAAGATATTTTAGCAATCATTTGCCCACATAAACTAAATATTGAAAAAACACTGAAGGCCAGGTTTTATATGCTGAAAATTCAGCTTTGCATCACAAGGATAACTAACTTTTTTAAAGGATATTCAAATAGAAAAGAGTTATTTTAAATTGCAAAAAAAAATTAAAACATTATTACTGTATTTTTCTGTTTTGGATCAAATAACATAGCATTGTTGTACCCTGTATTTTTTACATTTATCATTTCTGTGGTGGTGACGAAATTCCAAGGGATTCAGTGAGCTCAGAGGAGAGATTTCAGCGAAGAGAATCGGTACTGAGCATCAAGCAAGGAGAATCATCTCACACATCAGACGAACAAGACATTCTGCACTGAGATCTTTAAGGAAGATTCTGTGATTCATCAGAGGAAAGTCTACAGCTTAAGACTTTCCACTGAAAGATCCATCAGTCTGTTCCTTTGTCTGCTGGATGAGAAAGATCTCTTATTAAGAGAGATTCAGGAGTTTGTTAAATCAAACAAACATAACACCTCAAATTTAAGTGCTGTGATTTTGTGCTGTTTTATGATGTTGTCTTGATAATAGTTACAGTCTTGATAATGGTTATGTGTTTTCTCTACTGGACATTGTGAATACTAATGTTACTATCTAGAGCCCAAGATGGCAGATTACTTATGTAATACAGTATCTACGCACAACAGTTTTCTCATAGCAAATGAGATTATTTTTTTAAAAATCTATACGTAACACGTTTAACAAAACTACAACAAAAAATGAACAATTGCAATAATTTTAATTTGTGTCCTTTATTAGGTTTATGCAAAAACAACAGTTTTGACAGCTCGTGTGTTTTTCCTCAAATATTACAGAAAATTAACTGTTATAATATACTGTATTTTAATTTGTATTTTTGGTGTAAGTTGTTTATGGGCAGTGGTTTCCAATCACGTTCCTGGAGTACCATCTTTAAATTTCAAGTAATTTTAATTGTATTTTGTTAAATTTAAACTTGAATTTACAGGTTTGATACCCCATTTCAAATCCAAGAATTGAGTTAGAGTCCAAGAATTATTAGGTATTCAAATATGAATTTGTTATTAATTTATAAACCTTTTACATGTTCTATCCAACTCGCTGAATAATGTGAGACCCTGCTCTCTTTCAGTCTTTAAAGGAGTTCACAAATTTAATCAGTTCGTATTCGATAAACAAATTATTTACATGTAAATGTCGCTAAAGCCAACTAAGACCTTTAACTGACTAGAATGCCTCAAAAAACAAAACAAAGGTACCAAGACATCCAACTAATTTATGGTTTTTCTTGAAATTAATCTGTCTGACAAAGCAGGTTATATACACAACATTAGTATGTTTCTACACTGCATTAGCGGTTAACTCACAAACCTCGCTGCTTAGATCAGATGCAGGTGGCTGTTTTCACAAATGTTTTCTCATAAATAAATTAGTATTGCAACAGGCAACAGCAATTTCAACCCCTCTCATAATCATTAAAAATGATCAGACAAAACAGCATCAACAGTTTGATGTAACTTGCATTCTATATGTACACAAAACATTAAAGTCTGGGTTTATGACCGACAGATAACAGGCAGCTTTAAGGTAAGTTTTCCTCAGGATTGTCCATGAGAGACTTTACCCAGCTGGTGCCATTGATAAGTTTGGTGGTTGCAATAATGTACTCGGTCCCACTATCTTCCATATGAGACAAAAACCGTAGAGCAGCGATTTCAGCATACGTCACACCGCCAAGGAAGAAGACAAGGGTGGTTCTGTTTTCTCCTGGCTGACCTGCAAATTAAAGAGAAGGAGAATATTCTCTCAATCAATTATCAAAATAAGAGAAATGTTACAACAATATGCATCAAGACTTATTTATACAGCACTTTTATTTATACACACTACATGTTTCAAAGCAGCTTTACAGAAATAATATAGAATAATAATAATAATAATAATAATGAGCGTAATATCTCCTGACTAATGCTCAGATTTAAAGAATTAGAGCTGGGACAATAAAGCAAACAGAATAAAACTAGATTAAACAGCTAAAGATGAAGCACTTCCGTCTGCTCTTTCGTTGCTTTTTTGCTTGTGGGAGCAAATTTTACAAGCTAGCTCAAGTTTATTACTATAAGATGGTAAAGACTATGATGGTTTTACTGATCTAGAATGACCATCCTTTTACGAAGTAAATCATGTCAATGGTCATCACTTACGTTTCTTGTGAAGGCCTGTGGGAACCTGCTGTCTTTCTTCAAAGTGTGGACCAGGCAACATCTTCAGCACCTCCTCTATGCTCCTCCAACCAGGACGTGCGAGCACTTGTGTCAGACGAACACTGAGTGGCGCATAGCCACTGTACACATACGAGATGTCATTGGGGTTCTAAAGGAAAGTTAACACGCATTAGTCATTCCAAAACCACGAATAACATGTTGTCCTTAGATGTGGCACAGTAAACTTGGAATTCAAATGGCTAAAAACAATAGGCTTCCCACACAAATGCTGCTGTAAATCATTTCTCAAAACTAACTGCGATTTTCTAAGGCATTTTTACAATCACTTTTAACTAACTGCTCACAAGGTCATTTAAAGGGGTCCTATTATGCTCTTTTACAAAGTCTTGAATTTGTTTTGGGGTTGTACTAGAACATGCTCTCATGCTTAGTGGTTCGAAAAACACATTATTTTTCACATTTTACATTATTAACACCTCTCTCCCCAGTCTGGCATCAACAGCTCGAATAGTTCCTGTATCAAACGAAGGCCCACCTTCTGAAATACGAAATGTGCTGTGATTGGTTAGCTGGGCAAGTGTGTGTTGTGATTGGCAGCACTCGGCTTCAGTGTAAATAGAGCTTCAGTGTAAATATTGCGTCAAAATATCAATATCAATTGAGCGTGATTAAAACCAAATGATGTAATCACTCAACAGTTTGTCATGCCTTGGCCAAAGCTTAGCGTGTCGCGACGACATATGATCACACTGTGCCTTCTCTAGTGCCACCAGCAAAACCAGGTTCCGTCCCATTCGTCGTATTTGGGATATCACAAATCACGGAAACTATGCGTGTAGTCAAAAGAGCGTTGTTGTCGTTTTTAAAAGTTTTTTCTGTTAAATAAAATATCTCCTTTTGTAGTGGACTTTGAGCTTTGTAACTTTGGAGATCTTTTTTATGCTCAAACAGCAACATTACAGACTAACTAAAGTTGAAAAAGTGAAAAAGCATAATAGGACCCCTTTAAATAATGTATGATGTCAACTTCATCCTAGTGAAAAATAAATATACTAAAATATATTTGAAATACATTTATTTCATGCTAAGTCTACTACAAATACATTTATGTACTACTAAAAATACTTTCAACTGTTGTTTAGTATACTGAAAAACTGGTATACTTAAAGTCTGCTCAATTGGAACAATTAATTTTTGTACTTAATGCACTTTAATTGTGAGGAAGTAGTGTTAAAGTCCAACTAAATATATACTGAAGAACAGTTGATTGTGCTAAAGTGGAACTATTGCAAGTACACTTCAGGTACACTTTAAATATCATTGCATTTAAAGACCGCTATTATTCAAAGATCATACAATCCTCAACAATAGTGACATTAAAACAAATTTTTAGGCTTAATATTAAGAAATGTGGATTGTGCACAAGTAGTACCCCAAATTAAGTTTAATTATGAATTTTATATCAGTCAGTCTCGAGCGATATGTCAGTAAATAATTTGAAGGGACGACCTTTTTCAATGACTTCGATGAGCATTTCCAAGTTAATTAACACCCTAAAGATAGTTTTGTTTATTATTTTGTTGATCTAGTTTTATTATTAATGTAAGTTTTTCTAACACAACGGCTGACAGTGTGATAGCATATCTTTCTCTCTTTTCATCGTAATCAATCTCTATTTTTTTCTCTCTTTCTTTTGGAAAGTCATAGAAACACTAATGTGGGTTTTCTCTTTTGCTATTGGAGCGAATAGAAATACAAAAATTATGTTTTCCACTCTTAAAATTTACCCAACTATGACAACTTCTGAGATCTAAAATAATGTGAAAAGCGTCCATTAGTTCAAAGCACTGGTGTGAATTTGGGTGGGGACCATTTGACCAGTGCCGGCCATTTTCAGTTATATAAACACAGAGAACCTTACTAAAAATAAACAACAGGTCAAACCTGTTCGTTGGCATCCTCCATCCACAGTTTGAGCGTTTTCCTGATTGTGGGGTAGTTGTTTCTCATGGTGCTTTGAGGTTTGAGTAGCCCAACCTTTTCCAAGTTCTTGAGGGTCAGAATGTGCTTGTAACCGTATGTCTAATCCAACAAAACACACATGGTAAATGTTTATGGCATTTATAACTCACTGCTAGCATCACCACAAACAGTGACTGACTGTTGCACAATGCTGATAGAAGTTCAGTGACCCAATAGGGCTGTCAAAATTAAAATAAAAATCCACATTCGAATGCAAAAAGGTTGCATTTGAATTTTAATTGTGCGTTAAGGAGGAAGCCTTATCAGTGGCGCACAAGATGCAATGACGATGTAAGTGTCATTACATTTGAATGTTTTTGTTAGCCTATCCAGTTGAAGCCACTAGATGCGGTGCAGCTGCATTGTTCATTCAAAATATTGCGGAAAAATAGAACATCAATGCGGAGAAGATCTTGTTATAAAGGTCGAAAACTGAAACCCAAGCCGCATTCACACATCAGAATTCACGCAGGTTATAGGCGGGGACAGCTATCACGTTACACTAGCATCTCAGGGAAGCCGCATGTGGCTATGGCGGCGTTTTACATCCCACTGCATCTCATGTTTGTTGAGAACACAAAAAAGGTACTGTGAGTGCTTTCACCCTTGGTATTATTAAAACTGGCATAAACATGATGCGTTTGTTTATAGTTGTTTAAATTTTTTTTGCAACGTAATTTAATTGGTTATATATAAAAATTAATTTTAAACATATGCACTTTTTTCAAAGAGAGTCATACTATTCGAATTTAGATCATAGTTAGAAAATAAACAAGAATTCAAAGTTGTTTTTCGCGTGACAATTTTGACAGCCTAGCTAATTCAATGTGATTGTTCAAGGCAAATATGATTCAAATTCCACGTTATGGATTCACAAAAATCGCATCTAAAAGGAAAATAAAGCAAAACCACAAAGAATGTCCCTTGTAATGCAACTAAAGGATCTCCTATCTTATAGTAGTCCAGGACTTCTGTTTGATGGCCGTTGTTGCAGACAGAGGCCATGAGACAACCAGTCGCAGGAGTTTTATCAGAGGGTCTTTTTTTTGACAATGCAGTCTTCTATAATGTGCTCTGGCCTGAGAGTAAAAGTAACAAAAAATAAAAAAAACACAACTGAACAAAGGGAAATTAATCAAAAACTATTCCAGAGAATTTAAGATGTACCATTTACAAAAAGTTTTTTCGTATATTTGACTACAAGAGTAGAGGATGTAAGTGACTTGTATAATAAACTTCATTATTTTTTCTGTTTGAACAATAATGTGGCCGACGCATTGCATTTCCCATGGAATACTTGGAATAAAGTAAGTACACCCTCTATCAATTTAGTTTAGTTCAAGAGATCCAGCATTGCAGAGGATCCATCGGTGAGCAAGTGACGTAATGCTAAATTTCTCCTAATCTGCTCTAATGAAGATACAATCTTATCTACATCTTGCATGGACTGAGAGTGAGAAAATTCAGCGAATTTTAATTTTAGGGTGAACTATTCCTTTGACACAACAAAAGAACAGAGCATTTCTTTTAAAGTTGTATAAATCATAAAATAATTTCTTAAATTATACTTCATTCACATTGGAATCATAAACAAAACAAGGCACCTTGTCTGTGTCTACTCCAGTCATAAACTCTTGTTCAACAGTCAGACTGTCAAAGAAGTCTTCTGAGACTGAAACACAGGAAAGCAAGGCAGTTTGAGAAAAAGAAAAAAAAAGTAAAAAACAAAATGCGAATTAATGTCAGGTCTCATAATATTATCATATAATTCAGGATATAAATGCAAAATTATGTTTTACTAAATGCTTATTCTTGATATCAGCAAAAGAACGATTACTACTTGTTGCACAAATTCTAAAAATAAACATCATTAGTAGAATTAGCAATTGCACTTAACTGAATAACTTAATCCTGGCTAATCCTCTAAATTTACAGCATGAAAAGATTAAGAAAAACAACAAAGCCTTTCTAAGCAACAGCATTTCTAACCAGGTCATGTTTATAAATATCTATTGTTCAAATTAAATTATAAATTATAATTATGGCCTGGTTTCACAGACGGGGCTTAGACTAAACCAGGATTAGGCCATAGTCCAATTTGGACATTTAAGTATCTTTTATAAATGTTCCTTAGAAAAAAACATTACTGGTGTGCATCTTGAGACAAAATAAAGGCACTGATATATTTTAAGGTCAATCAGAGCAAGTTTCTTTCATTTGAAACAGCCCAGACTTACATTTTAGTCTGGAATTAGGTTTAAGCCTGGTCTGTGAAACCGGGGGTATAAATTATAAAAGCTATTCTTAGTATGTTATTAGTTGGTCACTCTATATTACTAGTCAGAATTCTCTCTTCTGTAAACAATAACTATAAACTAGTTTAAAATCAAATAAACAAATAATTTTTTTGTGTGCAAACTGATGGATGAGCTACAATTGTTGTCTGCTGTAATTGACAGCGTTCCACAGACCTTCAGCGGAAAAGAACCAGAAATACTTCCATTCTGAATGTACAAATGATTGGTCTCAGACTTACTTGTAATGTCCTTAATGAGTTCAGCAATAGAGGTGTGATTAGCCAGGGAACCTCGAGCTGCCTGCATGTGAGGCAACTGGGAAACAAACTGTTTAATCTCGCCAACAGTTTTTGCATTGTGTCGCTCCTAGCACAGAGACAAGAAAACCAGATCATTAATGGTAAACACTAGCAAATCAGCATATTAGAGGAATTTGGCTGGAAGGATACCAAGTGACACTGAAGATGCTGTAATGACACTGAAAATTCAGCTTTGATCAAAGGAATAATTATGTTCAAAAATAAAACAGTGATTTTGAATTGTAATATTACACAGAAACAGTTTTACTGTGTTCTTGATCAAATAAATGCAAACGGTTCACTAAAATCGTGGACCAAAGGCGAAGTGGGGAGGCTATTTTGATTAAAGGCATTAAATCAGAATTAGTCTGGTTTGTCTTCAGCCAGCAGGATCACAAAAGCAGCACAGACCTCAAACGCGGCTGATATAATCTTGGCTTTCTTGCTGAGAGCCGCCCCCACAGCATTGAAGTTCTTGTCCCGTATTTCAGCATAAAGCTCCTCGGCTGAATTGAGCTGCAGTTTTTTCGGCTCAGTGGGGAGATCTTTCCCACCTTCTCCCTGTTTCTTCTGTGCAAACTTCTCAGGTGGAAGCTTCACATAACCTGTCCAAGCAAAAAAGGTATGACAGGACAGACTACTGGGGAAAACCAGAGCATATACAATCTTTATAGTGTTAAAATTCGGTACTTCTATTGGGAAAAATGAGATCGGCCTCATTATACGATCTTTATAGCTTTAAAGTTCTATATTTCTAAAGTATTTATTTTATGTCTGCACAAATTTAAAACTCATTTACCATTGGTGATGCCAAAGATCTCATCGATAAGACCCTCATAGGTAAGTTGGGTGGCTAACGGCGTAAGCAAATCCACGTTGCGATCCAACAGGAGGAGGGTATCAAAAACAGGCAGGATTTGAGTATTAATCCCCGCAAACTCTTCTTCCAGCAACATCATGTTGGCCACATGCTGTGAAAGACACAGACCACTACCCACAGGCAACAAAAAAAAAAAAAAAAAAAGAGGAGAAATAAAAAATAAATAAATCAGTGCAATGTCAAACAAAACTACAACAAATAAGTACCACTGAGGAAGAACTAGATGCTAGATGGCATCAAATGATTGAAAAGAATAGGCAAAGTTGACACAAATGCTTTTCTACTCACCCTTGCACACTCGCCTTTGCCAAAGATCTGCGGTATGGTTCCATAAAGTGCTTGCAAAGTCATGAGGCCCTTGGCAGCGTGATACAGGCTTGTCTGATCATTCTCTAAATAACATTCCTTCATAATAGAAAACAGTTATGTGATCATCATAATCTGCTCACGCATACGTCAGCACAAAGTTTGGCAAATGTTTGATGTTATGAAATCACAGATTTTTAAACGATAATGCACATTTCTAAGACCTCTAAGCTATCAACAAGATCAAAATTTCACTGAAAAAGATGTTGAATACAATCTACTACATGCCTTTGTCATCTGACTGATCATTTAAAACTATTTTAGCAAGTAAAAGGTCTTAAAATGGTACAACTGTAAAAACATCCCTCTTCAGCTCATTCATGTTCACGTCTTTTTGCTGGAAATCTTATTGATGTTTATAAAGAAACATAACACACAACTTTTAATTATTTAATATTTCAAGATGCACACTTAAGAGCAACTTAATTGATTAATCCATTACATAATTTTTTTTAGAAAAAATCATGTTCAAATTTGAGTATCAAATCAGGCTTTTGAGGAACGTTTGTTTGTTCATCTCTCAATCATCATTGCATTGGCATTGCATTAAATGTTTTTAAACTACAGAGCTTTGATCATCAAATTTTATAAGACACATTATTAGTATACACAGTGACAACTGATAATGATAACATGATTTTATGCAAGTAGTCTTTGTTATAACAACGTCGCTGATTTAAATTACGAGCCATCAGCATTTCATCTTACTTTTTACCAATATAAATATCAGCATCTGCACTAAATTGCATAACTGTGCTCAGGCCTGACAATAAATAAACTGTTCCATAAGAAAGTAGTTTTGTGGACTATTATTTCATGTGTCAGGCTTTACTCTATTAAGCTAAATATGCACAGCACTTGTATGCATTTAGAACTATCCTCTATGTCCCCTAAAATCTTAATATTAATAATGGTATTTTGCATCCATTAATATTTCAAGTCAAGGTCTAACTAATGCCGAATCCGAAATCCTTCAGAAGATGAACACAAATCCATAATAAACTTGACATTCAAAGACTGTCTTACTCTAAAGGAACTCTCAGACTCCATGGAAAGAAGATCTCCATCATAAGGTATAAGGTCCAGAATGTATTCATCGATGTTTGTGAACGAGTTCAGAACCCCTTTCTCTTTCAGCCGCTGCTCACACAGGAGACTCCGGCGAGGCACAAACAGGATGTGGAATTCTCGTGGTTGTAATTTATCCTCACTGCAATGCAAATATTAAAATGCAATATCACCAGCAACACAGCATTACTGACACTGACTACAGCCAGCAATCAAGGCACATTATTAAAACTACCTTTTTATTTTCTTTAATCAAAATACCTGTCATTGTGGAAGCAAACCTTATCTCAAAATTAAATCAGCAGGTTCGATAAGCCAGGGTTCTTCAAATCTTGCCCTGGAGGGCCAATTGCGCTGCAGAGTTTAGCTCCAACCCAGACCAAACTCCCCTACCTGTGATTTTCTAACGATCCTGAAGACATTCATTAGTATGCTCAGGTGTGTTTGATTAAGGTTAGAACTAAAATCTGCAGGAAAGTGGATCTCGTGAGCCAGATTTGAGGATCCCTGTTTTATAAACCGCTTACAGCAGGGCTGTCCAAACTCGGTCCTGGAGGGCCGGTGTCCTGCAGAGTTTAGCTCCAACTTGCTTCAACACACCTGACTGGAAGTTTCTAGTATGACTAGTAAGAGCATGATTAGCTGCTTCAGGTGTGTTTAATTAGGGTTGGAGCTAAACTCTGCAGGACACCGGCCCTCCAGGACCGAGTTTGGACAGCCCTGCTTACGGTATACAGAACAAAAGGTAATGGAACCATTGTGTTTGTTCAGATTTGATTAAAAGCTTATACTTGTCTCAGGCCATTGTTTGACTGTTCAGTGTAGTGCTGGATAGTCCTGCCAAAAGAGATCAGATTTGATCAATCTCATACTCCGTTTTGTTGACTTACCTTGCAACATTTTCTGCAATGATGTCCATCAATTCCAACCTTGGTCGAACAAAAAAGACAATGTTCTTGACAGCAGCGGATGGTATACGACCACCTTTGAGGGTGAACATTTTCTCGACTTCATGTTCCTTTTTTCAAAATAAAATTAAGACAATCACCGTCTTGAAAAAGCATAAAAGACTCATTAAAGCAGTCTCCGGTGTCTTTGAAATATGAAATTATATTTTGTCCACTAAATGTGTATTTTTTGGTAATTTCTCTCACCTTCAAAAGGGAATACTGAGCAATCAAGCCGAAAGGTCCTGTAAGATACTCGTCCCAAACAATGGCCTTAAAAAAATTGCGAAAACACATACATTAAAGGATAATAAAGCTCTAAACCTTCCATGTCAACCGACAGAATCACTGAACAATATTTGTATTAATAATCATTTGCAACCACAACATAAAGTACAGTTCACATTGTTAGGCGGTCAGTATGTTTTGAGTAAATCTGACAGAAGAGGGACAGTTAGAGACTAATCTGCATTAGTTAGTATAAAAGCAAAGAGCTTTACCTTGCTTCCCGAACACTTGTCTAAAAATTCGCGCAGGTCTTTTCGTGCAGCTTCTCGCAAAATATTGAGGTTTACTCTGCCGCAAAACAAATGCGACGCCATATTGCCTAAGCCACGGTCATATGACTGTCACGGCCTCAGGGTGTCACATGATTCGTCTTTCAAAATAAAAACCAGCATATGTACATTTTATTTCAGTATTTTCCTATATCATTTAACAGTATTTAAATACTTTAAAATGTTTATATTTTATTTATTTATTAGTTACGTTTCGCGAAAATTATTTTGGATTAATCACGACTTTTACGCAGGCATTCTAGCGTTTGTTTGTTGCCAGATCCACAAGTTTTCGACATTTTCGTTCCTTCACAGTTATTTGTTGTAAACGCCGCTGATTCGGTTAATACTGATATAATTCTGCTGATGGATTTACACAATGAATAATTATAGTGTCTTACGTAAACGCGCGGATGTTATGACATTGGTTTCCTCGCAAATATCTGGCAACAAGCGAACGCATTCTGCTCTGAAGTCCGAGTTCATCGACAGTGAACGGTCTCAGTGTTGAAGGCAAGTGAGGAAAAATGCTGCGCGCTGTTTTCTCCAGAACTTTTCCTCAAGTTTTCCGTATTTCAGCATGTCAGCATTCAACGATTCCTGCACCGAACGTTCACCCAGACGTTCACTATAACAAGGTAACGACCAAATCCTGAGACTTCACGTTTATTCAAACATGTATGTTGCTCATATTATAACTACATTTGTACTAAATGTTTGCAGACTTATCATTACGCTAACGTAGCATGATATCGTTATGATCCTCGAATTGCTCTGCCGTAGAGTTATGGCGATTGCATTTAATGTAAAAGACATTTTACAGAAGGTTAATGAACTTGGCGTGTTTTCAAACCCCACCTCCATCGAGAAAATGCCATTCCTGTTTTATCTTAGCTTTATCATAATTCTAGGCTAGCTTCTCTCTCTCTCTCTCTCTCACTCACCAAACAAACACAACTACAGTATGTGATGTATGTATGGTGTGTGTTACAAAATAAGCATGGGGGTGAGGGTAGGATTAAAATGTTCAAAAACTTTTGGGTCTATTACAGTATGTATAAAATAATGAGAAACAATTACAGTTTGACAAATTTACTTACATGTACACTTTTAAAACGCAGACCACAAGTGTCATAACGGACATAAGCTAACTAGTAGACAATCTTTTATGAAATGGGAGGGGAGATTGCTTCTAATATATAGAAGAGCTGAGAGGTCGAGAGAGAACCATTTAATAGCACTCAAATACAGACGACTAAGAAATGTATAATCAAAAAGATTACGCTATAATGCTAAAACCCCATTCCATTCCTTTACTTAACCTGGTAATTACCTTTTAACGCAGTGTCATAAATAATATTAAAGTCGTAAATCTAAAACCATTAGTTCTACTCAGATCTTTTGCAGGACAGGTATATATATCATATAGTGTGGCGTTGTGCTTCAGATAAAGGTAAAAACAGTTTGGTGTTGTTAATCGTCATCTTGAGTGTGTAGGTGATACATCAACACTGTGAGCTATCGTAGATAGACCAAATAGTTAAACCTCGTCAACTAACAACACTCCATCGTTAAGGTGTTTCCTGCAGCCAGAAATCCGTTGATTTTCAGATAATGAATGACAGGGATGAGCTCAATTATAATTTCATTGTTTTTAAAAAAATGTGGACAAATTCTACAGCCCTAAGGTATATTTGATAAGATACTTTGTAACTACATGTCAACTACATTAATTCATTAATTTGCAGCTACATGTCTACTAACTCTCAGATTAGACTGTTAGGGTAGGTTTAGGGTTTAGTAGAATAAGTTGACATATACTTGAACATTTCTTATAGTTAGTATGTTGTATGTTGTGGACCAATCAAAATACTGTTAGAAGATATTATGCACAGTCTACTAATACTCTAATGACTGCTAGCTGACATGGAGTTGGCGAGTTAATTATACTTAGTAAAATGTCTGAATTGGACTATCAAAATAAAGTGTTACCTTGTATTTTTCCTGCATAACATGCAGCCCTAGTTTTAGCTGTCATAATTTATTGCCAGTGGCATGTAAATACTTGGTCTCTTATGTTTTTGTCCATTGATCTGCAATGCGAAAAAAATACCAGTAAAAGTTGACTTTGACTTCAACATTTTAAAATGCCAGAGCATGTCAATGTGTCTCTTTTTTTCTTCAGATTTTCATCAACAATGAATGGCACGATGCAGTAAGCAAGAAAACTTTTCCAACCATCAATCCTGCTACTGGTGAGGTTATCTGCCACGTCGCAGAGGGCGGTAAGGTAGGTGTTTGAATTTTGTATTTTAAATTCAAAATCCAAGTACATCTGTGCCAAATAAAAATGTCTTAAAGTAGCTGGTTTGCTGGTCTCAGCTGGTAAACTCTTTGGATTTTGGGCACTTTTCAGCTGGTCAGGTTGAGAGACTGGCTGACTATCTGATTAAACCAGCTGAGCATCAAGATATTTTTTCTCTAATACAATACATTGAAAAGGGCCAAGTCTTTTGAAGCAACATGATGAGGAATAGACCTAAATTTAAGTTTCACTCCACTGACAAATCAAATATGACTCCTTTTTATTAAATAATAACAAGGCTGATTATTTTTAGTATTACTGTAGTTAATGTGTCAACACATGCCAGGTCTATAGAGTTGTGAAGAGTATATGTTTAAGAGTTGGGTTTAAAGATTGCACCTTTCATGACCTTTCAGCTACACTGCAAATCCGGATATAGAAGAACAGGATACAGTAATAAGTGTGTGTGTGTGTATCTCTCTTTTAGGGCCAATAAATAAATAAATAAATAATATTATATATATATATATAGATAGATATATATACAGATAATATCAGGTGGGTACGGAAAGTATTCAGGACCCCCTTAAATTTTTCACTCTTTGGTATATTGCAGCCATTTGCTAAAATCATTTAAGTTCATTTTTTTCCTCCTTAATGTACACACAGCACCCCATATGGACAGAAAAACACAGAATTTTTGACATTTTTGCAGATTTATTAAAAAAGAAAACTGAAATATCACATGGTCTTAAGTATTCAGACCCTTTGCTCAGTATTTAGTAGAAGCACCTTTTTGATCTAACACAGCCATGAGTCTTTTTGGGAAAGAAACAACAAGTTTTTCACACCTGGATTTAAGGATCCTCTGCCATTCCTCCTTGCAGATCCTCTCCAGTTCTGTCAGGTTGGGTGGTAAACGTTGGTGGACAGCCATTTTTAGGTCTCTACAGAGATGCTCAATTGGGTTTAAGTCAGGGCCAGGGCTATGGCTGGGCCATTCAAGAACAGTCACAGAGTTGTTGTGAAGCCACTCCTTCGTTATTTAGCTGTGTGCTTAGGGTCATTGTATTGTTGGAAGGTAAAACTAGGCCCAGTCTGAGGTCATGAGCACTCTGGAGAAGGTTTTCACAAGGATATCCCTGTACTTGGCCGTATTCATCTTTCCTCTATTGAAACCAGTCGTCCTGTCCCTGCAGCTGAAAAAAAAAAACACAGCATGATGCTGCCACCACCATGATTAACTGTTGGGACTGTATTGGACAGGTGAACAGCAGTGCCTGGTTTTCTCCACACATACCGCTTAGAATTAAGGCCAAAAAGTTCTATCTTGGTCTCATCAGACAGAGAATCTTATTTCTCCCCATCTTGGAGTCCTCTAGGGTGCGGGCTTTCATGTGTCTGCACTGAGGAGGGCTTACGTAGGGACACCTGCCCTAAAGCCACGATGGTGGAGGGCTGCTGCAGTGATGGTTGACTTTCTACAACTTTCTCCCATCTCGGGACTGCATCTCTGGAGCTCAGCCACAGTGATCTTTTGGTTCTTCTTTACCTCTCTCACCAAGTCTCTTCTCCCCCGATAGCTCAGTTTGGCCGGACGGCCAGCTCTAGGAAGGGTTCTGGTCGTCCCAAACGTCTTCCATTTAAGGATTATGGAGGCCACTGTGCTCTTAGGAACCTTAAGTGCAGCAGAAATTTTTTTGTAACCTTGGCCAGATCTGTGCCTTGCCACAATTCTGTCTTTGAGCTCTTAAGGCAGTTCATTTGACCTCATGATTCTCATTTGCTCTGAAATGCACTGTGAGCTGTAAGGTCTTATATAGACAGTGTGTGGCTTTCCTAATCAAGTCCAATCAGTATAATCACACACAGCTGGACTCAAATGAAGGTGTTAAACCATCCTCAAGGATGATCAGAAGAAATGGACAGCACCTGAGTTAAATATATGAGTGTCACAGCAAAGGGTCTGAATACTTAGGACCATGTGATATTTCAGTTTTTCTTTTTTAATCTGCAAAAATGTCAACAATTCTGTGTTTTTCTGTCAATATGGGGTGCTGTGTGTACATTAATGAAGAAAAAAAAGAACTTAAATGATTTTAGCAAATGGATGCAATATAACAAGATGAGAAAAATTTAAGGGGGTCTGAATACTTTCCGTACCCACTGTATATATATATGTATATGTATGTGTCTATTTACACTTGGCAGAGGCTATTTACACTAATTCCACCCACCAACGTGTGATTGGGCTAGTCAACATTACAAAAGACGGTCATCAGTCATCAGTTCCAGTGGTAAAGCGTGTATTGGACTCCTTTTGACGAGATCGACCTGCGTTCAAATCTACCTTTTGGAAAACTTTATTTCTCCCTTTTCAAATTTCAAATCACATCAGAAAAGCATTTATTTTCAATAAAAATAAATCGGGTAGGGTTAGGGTAGGTGTAGGGAGGGCTTATATTGTCCCAATAAGGTGGAATCCATTTAATAATTTGAATTAAAATTTACACTCAATGAGTTATTATTGCATACTGTTTTAGAATGTACTACAATACTGAGGTGCAGATAATTGCCACTATTTGCAATAAGTAGTATAAATAGCAGAAAATCTAAGTTTTAACATAGTGTAAATAGAATCTATAGCTATTTGCATTTAGTGTAAATAGAATATTGCTAAAAAATACTGCTATTTTCACTTTTCTAATATATGAAAGCATTCTGCAAGGCTGTGGATCTCCAGATATATAATATAGAGATATATATATATACCCCCCCCCACCCCCCCTATATATATAAAATATATCTCCATTATCTTCATATTCCTCTTTAGTTCTCTGTATATGAGAACAGACAGGAACATGACTTCATGGGATACTGTATTTTGCCCAAAAATGAAATGACGGTTGACAATAGCTATTGACTTTTATAGTATACTGTGGAAGCCAATGGTTAATGTCAACCATTTGGTTACCAACATTTTCAAAATCTCTTTCAAAATAACTACTTTTATTTGACTCCTCACCTGTGCTTGTTTAACAAACCTCCTCCCTGCTCTCACTGATAGACTTTCCTACGTCAACATGGCAGATATAAACCAGGAGCTGGGATTAAAAATAGCCATGCATATTTATTTAACACATGCCAAATAGCCAGCCTTAACTGAACTAACGTTACCTCACAAATATAATGTAATAAGCATAACTTAATAAAGACTCTGGCACTGAAATGAACTCATTAGGATATCTGTATTTTGTGCAGTGTATATCAAGTAATGCCGCCAATTAAGAAATATGGTCTGATAGGGCAAAGTTGCATTAACTGGCCTGAATCATTCTCACATCAGTCTTGCATGACATTTTCAGACTATGTTTCTCTCTCGTGTTTTTTTTTTGCATGTAGTCGGATGTGGAAAAAGCTGTCAAAGCTGCCAAAGATGCCTTCAAGCTTGGGTCTCCCTGGCGGCGTATGGATGCGTCCCATCGTGGGCTTCTCTTGAGCCGATTAGCAGACTGCATAGAGAGAGACGCTGCCTATTTAGCTGTGAGTCACTCAAACAATCTTTGTCCTCATTGACATTGAGCTGTTTTATCAAATGTATAAAACAATGCTATCAGTATGATTCAGCAAAATGAAAGACCAACGACAGAATCCGAAAAGGCCCCAATTATATGAATTATACAATTTACATCTGAGCTTTTCAGGCACCATTTGTCTCTTACTTTTTCCACGCACTGCTTGGCTAAAGGGATAGTTCACCCAAAAAATGAAAATTCTGTCATTAATTACTCACCCTCGTGTTATTCCAAACCCATAAGACCTTCATTCATATTCAGAAAACAAATGAAGATATTTTTGATGAAATCTGAGGGCGCTCTGACCCTCCCATAGACAGCAAGGGTAACTACCACATTCAAGATCCAGCAGAAGAAAAGTACCAAGATGTGTGGCAGCCCTGACCCAGATCCGGCGTATGACGTCATCACGCCGGATCTGGGTCACCGCCGGCGCCCGGCGCCGCCACCGCTTAGCCCTCAGGTATGTGTGACGCAGGCCAAAGGACGCAGGTAAGTAGAAGTAGGAAAGTTTTTAAGTAGAGGTTAGAGACGAGAAAATGTGGAAATAAAGTGTATTTTTTTTTCTTGCCAAAAAAGAGTATTCTCGTAGATTGTAACTTTTACAGTTGAAACACTGATGTCACCACGGAGATACTTTGTGATCATCTTGGGCCTTTTCTGGACCTGGAAAACGTGGTAGTTACTTGCTGTCTTGGGAGGGTCGAGAGAGCACTCTGATTTCATCAAAATATCTTAAATTGGTTCCGAAGATGACGAAGGTCTAGTGTTTCGAACAACACGAGGGGTGGGGTAATTATGGACAGAATTTTTATTTTTGGGTGAAGTAACCCTTTAAAACTTCATTAAGAATTTATTTAGAAATGGTACAAAATTCTAAAAACATATTTGAATTAAAAACAAGGATAGCCATTATAGAACACAAGAAAATATTTTAAATGAGAAAGCCCACCAGATTACATATTTGAAGACAAAGATGATGAATACTGAGAGTCTAAATACTTTGTAACTTAATACTGAAGTAGTACAACTTCAGTTTGTACTTAGTACAAAGTATTGTGTAATTTTGGAAAATATAATTTGGGGAGTCCATGTGATTTTTTTTTTATATTTTTCATTCGTTGCTATAATTTCCACTGTTCATTCATGGGTCCTGTCATTTTGAAACATATCAAGTATATATATATCAGCACTGGTTTATACTTGATCTACGATAATACCACAGGATGTTAATATTATTTGTATTTCATTTAAATAGGAACTAGAGACTCTTGACAATGGAAAACCATATGCAGTCTCCTACACTGTGGACGTACCCATGGTGGTCAAATGCTTGAGGTGAACTTTATGTCCTTATGATGAATTGTTCTCCACAGTGTTTGCTAGTTGAAACTGAAATTGGTGTGTGGTATTTCCTTAATAATTGCTTTACACTAATATCCCATTGCACATTTTAGTCTGAGGAAACTCAGTCCTTTCTCTGAGTTGCATAATTAGTGTCTTGCATTGCAGATTACTAATCACATCTGAGCAGTTCTAAAAAATATTTTGACCCAAATTTAAGATTTGTGTATTTGAATTGCATATAAGAGACACAGTTTTACCTACATTAATGACTTAAGTGCTGCATGTGTCAGTCATACATAAATATACAGGATTTCTGGCATAGGACTAATTAGAACTAATACCCCTACAAAGTGTTCGCCAATAACAACCGTACACCAGCACTGCGGATACTTGAAACAAAATCCACATTGATTCAGTTTCACCTACATATTACACCCTATAAATAGCAGCTGGTCATATTTGAAACTATATTCAGTAATTTCAGAACTCGTGTAATCATACCATGGCTGTAAGTTTTATACCCCTGCAATTCAAATAAGAAAGATTTTTTGGATTTTTTTCCCTCCTTTTTCCCCGTGAGCATACATATATTTATTTTTTTATAACATAATGAAGCTCTTATATATTTATCTATATGTTTGAGTTTTCGTTCTTTTCAAATACAAAAAAAGCTGATATTTGCTTCAGAAGTGACATATATGTATCATATCTGCCACTGACAAGCTTTATAATATCTGATATGATCTGATCCTCTGCTGATTTTAGTAGTTCCGAAGGTTCTTTAACTTCTTTATAATGATTGGTGCGCAGTTAAATCTGATAAAGTGAGTGAAATTAATCATAAGGTCAGAACTTTGTTTTTTCTGTTGGGTCTTGGTTGGTCTGTAGGTATTATGCTGGCTGGGCAGACAAATGGGAGGGGAAGACCATTCCCATTGATGGTGATTACTTCTGCTACACCAGGCATGAGCCCATTGGAGTGTGTGGCCAAATTATCCCTGTAAGTATATGCTGTGGAATTTTCGAATTGAATATGTACTGTATTTGCTGAGTAATACAATATTTTTTTCTGTCTTTCACATGTCGCCGTTGTTTCCTCACACCATCCTCCAGTGGAACTTCCCACTGTTGATGCAGGCCTGGAAACTCGGTCCTGCTCTGGCCACAGGAAACACAGTGGTGATGAAGGTGGCAGAACAGACGCCTCTCACTGCGCTCTATGTTGCCAGTCTGATCAAAGAGGTGAATGGCTTACCTACAGTACATGTGCACTTAAAATAACATAACACGTTTACTTGAACTCTTATCGCTATGTATAGAGCGCTGCAGTGATGATATATTTTTGCAGACCAGCATCACCCTGATTCCTTTGACAAAAATCTGACTGGATTTTTGCATTGGCTTTTGGATTATTGGAGAAAATAAACTCTGCAACCAACAAAAGTTTATTATTCTTGTTCGCCACCATCTTTTTCAAGCTTTTTTTTTCTTTTTTAAATGAGGTGTATTACTGATGTATTTTATGTTTTAGAATAAAACATGAAAATATCTTGAACTTATGTTCACCACAGAGTTAGGCCACTTCAATGACTCAGAATTCGAACCAGAATTATCAAAGGTGAACTTGTTTCCAGGTTTTGGCTACACAAATAGGCCATCCCTGCATCATCTCTTTAGACAGTGTACAGTATAATAATTATATAGCCTATAATAGTGAAGCCAGAGCTGATCCTCCCTATACGCAAAATACGCAAGCTGCGTAGGGCCCCCGAAACACCAGGGGGCCCCCTTGCTCTCAAAGATGATTGAATTTTAATTTGGCCAGCCGTTATGAAAACATGAATGATCATTTATTTTAATGTGGTGCTTTGTCGCCAGTTATAGTAAGCCTTCAGTCAAATTATGTAATGTGAATGTTGTACAGTCTTGCTTGAGACTAAAAAACGAGTTGAAAGCATACTGAGCTGTGGAAGAGACACTGTTTCTCAAGCGCTTTCTGCGATTCGAGAGTGACAACATGGACACATCTTTTCATTGGTTCGGGCATAAAACCACTCATACGCCCCCCCCCCCCCAACCCGACAGTTTTGCGTAAGGCCCCCATAAGTCTAGGATCGGCACTGAGTGAAGCCATACTGAGTGCACTGTTGAAACACCATCAAGTGCGCATTGTTAACATGCACAAGATCACCATCATTTTGCTTACCCACCTGATCACCATCTTGATTGGTTGTAGGTGGGTTTCCCTGCTGGTGTCGTCAACATTATCCCAGGAATGGGTCCCACGGCAGAGGCAGCCATTGCGTCTCACATGGACGTGGACAAAGTAGCGTTCACTGGCTCCACTGAGGTAAGAGGATTTTCTTCAGTAATGGATATTTCTTGGATAAGTACAGTACTGTGCAAAAAGTCTTCTTTCAGCACTACAGAAATTATACTTAACCCAGTTAACAAATTTCTGTCAGCGTGGGCCATTCCATATGTTGTAGATGCTTTATTACGATATTTGTAAACTTGTCTAGAAATTTAAAATGTGCGCACTAAAGTAAAATATATACCCCCCCCCCAACATAAGATAACAAACTTGGGTTTTTGACCTCCCAATAACTTACTGTGTCTGAGGACTTTGGGTACCAGTGATTTATGCACTTTTTATCAGAATGCAATCTTGGTGAGGATGGTTTAACCCAAAAATGTGATATTTGTCTATTTTGCTCACTGTCATGTCGTTACAACCCAAAAAACTCGTCCGGAAGAACACACCCACTTCAGTGGAGGGCAGAACTATCTTACTTCTCTAGGTTTCATTTAAAAATATCTTCATTATGTTTGAAAAATGATGTAGCAAGGTCTTTTGGGGTTGGGACGAATGATGACAGAATAGTTTCTTGGCGTTGGACTTTATATTCCCTTTTTGAATGCAGTTGATGACTTAATAACATAACTAAAATGTCAGCAGGTGGGAAAAAATTGATTGTTAAAAGCATCTTGGGTCTGGATTAGGTAAATGCAGCCCCACCCCAACATTTTCTATTTTTTTTATTTTTTTTAAGTTTTATTATGGGTTTTTATCCCCCCGCTTTTTTTTCTTTAATGGAGAGACGTGTTGAGCCCACCCCCCCGCTGAAAGGGAAGGCCTTGGGTGGCCACATGAGAGGGGTCTTTAGCAGCGACAGGCAATAGGCCACTGGGCCATTGGAACGAATCAGGTTGCCCCCGTCAAAGTTTTTGCGCTGCTGTGATCGTCGACGAACTATAAACAGGGCCTATCGGGCACGCCAATTTATTCGTAATGAAGCTAATCTAAGAATCATCATTTAATTTCAAAATAAAACGTAACTTTATTAATTATTAAATAAAAAAATACCTCAGGTACATTTAGAAAAAGTACTTAAAGGTCCTGATTAGTATGGACTAATCTGGCGTAATTTAAGCCCGGTATATGAAAACCATTTTTTTTTGACCTACTTTTGTAAGATAATTTACCCCCCCTAATGAAATTAAACAAGTGTGCCTCATTAGCATATTAGCGTTCTCCTGAAGTGGTAGAGTCAGCATACCCTAGGCTTTTAATTTGCAATTACAGTAAATTTGTTTTTTAATGGAGTGTCTTACTGTGGTTTACAAGTGGGTCACATAATCATGAAGCGACGCAAGTACCACACGGGAATTAGGAAGAAGGTCTATCCAAGGGAGACGGGTCACGGACTGGACTAAAGACGTTCCATTTCACCCCCTTCAGAATCAGAGTCTCTATCTATGTCTTTATGAGCCACATTTAGTGAGTCTCCACCATTAGTTATTCTGACCCTGTCCGTTATTCCATTTATTCGATTTGGGTTTATATTTAAGCAGAATCAAACGCAGGGTCTTATATCCTTAGGTACTTCGAAGCCCGTCCACCTATAATGTTGTATCATTTTAGTAAAGTTTTTACAGAGGTTATTATTTAATAGTACATAACCATTTCCACCCTGTCTCTATTTATCTAGATAAAACGCTCTGTTTTTAAAGACTTAATGACGCAAACTTCTTTGAGCTTAAAGGCAGTGCTGGCCTGTCCCACAGGCTATACAGGTGGCCTGAGGGGAGATATACATGTAACTGCTGAATAAACATTCTTTGTTCGCCATTGTCAAAATGCAGTCAGCACACTGGCGACACAGTTTACAAACAAACAAACAGACATGCAAGGACCTCATCCTTCAACACACAAACCACACTGATGGTGACAACCACAAATATAGCTTTCCATCACCAAACAACTGAAAAATAACTTCAATCACCAAGCATCAGTATAAACACATACAGTGAAATAATTAAAGTATCTGCATAATTTATTCATGTCGCGTTGCATTGCTTGTATATAGAGTACTGTATTGTCCACCAATTTCAAACCTTTTTAGAAGTGCTGAAGTTGTCGGAAATGCACAAAATAGGTCACAGAAATTATTTTTTGTGTGTGTTTAAAGCTAATTTGGATAGCAGAAACTGCAGATCTGTTGCCAACGGCTTGTCACATTTTCTCTGGGCAATGAATTCAGAGATGCAAAAAAGATAAAGATGCAAAAAAACAGAGAAAAAATGTGGCCAATTAATCTGTCTCTACATTAACCAACCTAACTGTCTTATGTTTATGGTGTGTGTGTGTATATATAGTGGGTACGGAAAGTATTCAGACCCCCTTAAATTTTTCACTCTTTGTTATATTGCAGCCATTTGCTAAAATCATTTAAGTAAATTTTTTTTCCTCATTAATGTACACACAGCACACCATATTGACAGAACAACACAGAATTGTTGACATTTTTGCCAGATTTATTAAAAAAGAAAAACTGAAAAATCACATGGTCCTAAGTATTCAGACCCTTTGCTAACTCAGGTGCTGTCCATTTCTTCTGATCATCCTTGAGAAGGTTCTACACCTTCATTTGAGTCCAGCTGCGTTTGATTATACTGATTGGACTTGATTAGGAAAGCCACACACCTGTCTATATAAGACCTTACAGCTCACAGTTCATGTCAGAGCAAATGAGAATCATGAGGTCAAAGGAACTGCCTGAAGGGCTCAGAGACAGAATTGTGGAAAGGCATAGATCTGGCCAAGGTTACAAAAAAAATTGCTGCTGCACTTAAGGTTCCCAAGAGCACAGTGGCCTCTATTCCTTAAATGGAAGACGTTTGGGACTACCAGAACCCTTCCTAGAGCTGGCCGTTCGGCCAAACTGAGCTATCAGGGGAGAAAAGCCTTGGTGAGAGATGCGGGATAGAAGACCACAAAAACCCGTACATCTGTGCGCTGAGCGTCCAGAGATGCATTCGGGAGTGGGAGGGAAGTTGTCTTTTTTCTGTTCACCTGAACGTCAACCATCTCCACTGCAGCCCCTCCACCAGTCGGGCGCTTTATGGCCAAGTGGCCAGACGGATTAGCCTTTCCCCCCCCCCCTCTCCTCAAGTGCAGATCACATGAAACAAGCCTCCGCATGGAGTGTGCTAAAAAAACATTCCCTGAAGGACTCCAAGATGGGAGACCAAGAAGTTCTCTGGTCCTGATGTAGGACCAAGATATCAAACTTCCCCTTTGGCCTTAATTTCTATTTTTTTCCAGTGTATGTTGTGTTTTGAGCTTGAACCCCCCAACCAGGCACTGCCATCACCTGTCCAATACAGTCCCAACAGTTAATCATGGTGGTGGCAGCATCATGCTGTGTTGGTGTTTTTCAGCTGCAGGGACAGGAAGACTGGTTGTAATCGAGGGAAAGATGAATGCGGCCACGTACAGGGATATCCTGGACGAAAACCTTCTCCACAGAGTGCTCAGGACCTCAGACTGGGCCCGAAGGTTTACCTTCCAACAAGACAATGACCCCTAAGCACACAGCTAAAATAACGAAGGAGTTGTTGTGCTCCCCCCCTTACAACAACAACTCTGTGACTGTTCTTGAATGGTCCAGCCAGAGCCCTGAATTAAACCCAATTGAGCATCTCTGGAGAGACCTAAAAATGGCTGGCCACCAACGTTTACCATCCAACCTGACAGAATGGGAGAGGATCTGCAAGGAGGAATGGCAGAGGATCCCCAAATCCAGGTGGGAAAAACTTGTTGCATCTTTCCCAAAAAAAAACTCATGGCTGTATTAGATCAAAATGTGCTTCTACTAAATACTGAGCAAAGAGTCTGAATACTTAGGACCATGTGATATTTCAGTTTTTCTTTATTAATAAATCTGCAAAAATGTAAACAAATCTGTGTTTTTCTGTCAATATGGGGTAATGTGTGTACATTAATGAGGAAAAAAAAAAAAAATGATTTTAGCAAATGGCTGCAATATAAACAAAGAGTGAAAAATTTAAGGGGGACTGAATAATTTCCGTACCCACTGTATGTATATATATACTGTATATATACACCAAACACTACCGTTCAAAAAAAAGGGGTTTTTTTTTTTTTGGGAACAGAACTATTTTTATTGTTTTTTTAAAGGAGTTTCTTATGCCTCATCAGGCTGCATTATTCCTGCTTATTTGATTTCAAAATACAGGAAAAAAACATTAATATGTGAAAATATTATTCGTGTAAAAATAACATTTTATATTTTTACTATACGCAATGCCGTTCAAAAGGCCTAAGGATCAGGAAGACTTGTAATGGTTTTTAAGAAGTTCTTATGACTCACAAAGCTGCATTATTTGATCAAAATGCAAGAAAAAAAAACAGTAATTCTTGCAAAATGTGATAACAATATAAACTATGGTTTCTATTTTAAGCTCACTTTTAAAATATAATGTTTTCTGTGATGCAAAGCTGAATTTACATCAGCCATTACTCCAGTATAAAGTATCACACGATCCTTAAGAAATCATTCTAATATGCATTTTTATTAGAATTAACCCTGTTGGCAAACAGTTGCCTGCTGCAAATATTTTTTTTTTTGGGAAACTCTCCCTTGCATACTTTGTCAGGATTATTTGATGAATAAAATAAGGTTACAAAGAACAATAGCCATTTATTCACAATATAAATCCTCCTGACTCTTGTACAACAATCCAACTCTTGCTATCTTAATCTTATAGCAATTCTTACCCCCTCACATAATAGTTCATGGCTGAATATAAGTTTTAATTTCTTTCAAAAAAAAAGGAAAGAATAAAAATGTACTGACCCCAAATTGACACGGAGTCGTGTTGTATATGTTGAAAAAGATTTCTATTGTAAATAATGCTTTCTTTTAACTTCTTTATTCATAAAACAGAATCCTGAAAAAAAACTATGTAAAATTCAATTAACAATTTCCAAAGTGTTCCAAAAAATATATTAGCAAGCACAACAGTTTCTAGCCCTGATATTAATATCGAATACTTAGATGATTTTGCGAAGGATCATGTTGGACACTGAAGATCCTGGCGTAATGAGCCTTGAGAAATTCAGCTTTGATCACAGAGGGAATAATAAATTTTAGATTTGGGATTTTTATTTTATATTGTAATAACTTTTGCAAGATTACTGTTTTTTTCTGCATTTTTGATCAAATAAATACAGACTTGATAAGCATAAGAGACTTCGCTTTAAAAAACAATTACAAGTCCCACTACTGATTTACCACACTTTTGAACGGTACTTGTAGCGTAATATATGCCGTCTTTATCCCTCCGTAACGTAGTATATGCTCTAGCTTTACGTACTGTAAGCTCTAAGTACCTGCGCTCATTTCCGCCAAGGAGACAATAGGATGGTCGGGCGAGATCGCGCTCTGCCGATAACGTTAGGCAGAGTAAAATATTGTTTTGATCTCAGTACGTAAATATTAAAACGACCTCACTATGTATTAGCGCTAGCAATTTAATACATTAAAGTAGGGGTACAAATCAGCTCCAGTCGAGGATTTGATTTAAAATAGTAATATATGATGCAGTTGGTCAAGACAGCAACACCCAAGAGGTTAAAGTTGTTACCAGCGGAGAGTGATATAGGTCCACATCCTTTCTCGCTGCCCGCTGTTACCGCTACCACCTTGAGTTTTACACGTACCCCCCTAAAGGTGGCACAGTGACCGTTCGGGGACCCGCGCCCCCCTGTTCCGCGGTAATTGAGAAGGAATGGGGAAGTCCAAGGAGGATATGATTCCGAAGAAGGCACAGCCTCTTATGGCGAGCTTGGTTATCATGCGATAAATCCACGCCGGCCTTTGTAGGACTTGCACTCCCTCATTTCCGGACACACTGCACAGAGTTGATTTAATTCACAGCACATCGTCCCAAACCGGTATGGCACTTTATTAGAAATACAGAGATAGCAACACAAAAGAAAAGGATTATTAAGAGATACAACGCCTTCAGCTTGTTTGTGCCAGCTAAAAGCTGTTAAGTAGGTGCCAAACAATGCTGCAGACACCCAGTCACTTTTCTTGTATGGACAAACAAAACACTTAGACCTTTTTTTCTACAATACAAGTAATTTGATGTACCAAAGAGGCTAAGAGAGTCGGTGCATTTCTATAGGTGGATGTGGATAGCAATGTAAAAAACTAGCCGTAAACTTTGAATTTCTAATCATCATGCGGACGATCCTTCTTACACACAGTTAAATAAGTTAGGCTGATCATCTCAAGGAAAGTATATGTCGCGGTGATGCAAGTTGAGTAGGAAGCGGCGGCAGTGGAGCTGGGAGTCAACATTTTGCCCTGTCTTCTAGACGATCGACCGACCCAGTGCTGTTGTGCAGGATCTCGCACGTATGTACAGGAGAGCATCTATGATGAGTTTGTTGAGCGAAGCGTAGAGAGAGCTAAGAAGAGGATTGTAGGAGATCCCTTTAACTTCGACACGGAGCAGGGCCCCCAGGTACAGTTCAGCCATAAATCTATAAAGCTTATATATATAAAGGTACATGTGTGCTTTTGTAAGGACATCCTGTTGACTTCTTTTGCTCTTTTAAGAACATACATGTAACTAATTTATGAAGCCCTCGGTCAGCATAGTGCTCTGGTAATGCATCCGTTATTATTTCCTCTCTTTGCTGAAGGTGGATGAGGAACAGTTCCAGAAGATTCTTGGCTACATCAGCAGTGGGAAGTGTCAAATCTTGAGGGCGCAGTAACGAGTAGAATGTGCGGCGGCGGACAGCGCAAGGCTGACGCGGCGACCACGGCACCCAGCCACCTCTATTTGCCCGGAGCTGAGTTAAGACTGACATGACAAATTGCAGGGAGGGAGGTCCATGTTGATGACGGCATCCTGGTGGTGTAGTAATTAACACTGCTAAGTAAAAGGCCTTTCCATCAATCATAATCAACTTTTGAGCTCTCATAAGTCTTAGAGGAATCTATAGGTTCCTTCACTGCTTTCAGAAAGCTTCCAGATATGTTATTTAATATGTCATGCATTACATAATCAGTCTTAACTAAGCGATTAGTATTAATGACACAAGAGATAAATATTAACATAACTAATAGTGTAAACTAAAACATTTGTGATTGTAAAAGGGATTGTTGAGAGAGTAAGAATTAATATATTAATTTTTTTCCGCTTTTCTTTTAGTTTTGTTTTATGTCTAGTTGTCGATAAAATTTCATAAATTTGTAGGTCGTTAAATACGTTACATTTTAAAAACTATTTATTTTATGATATATTACATTATTTTATTTTTCAAATAAAAATATATATTTGTATAAACTGGATGTTGCGATTAGGAATTGTGTATTTGTTTGTTGAGTGTGTTGGGGGTTTTCCATTTATTAAATTTTGTTGTATGTCTTTTAGTTGTTATAAAGTTTTTTTATTAATTTTTATGTCAGGTAAATAACGTTTAAAGTTTTAAAAAATATATATTTTATTTATTCAATTAACATTATTTATTTCAAATAACAAAAATAATATTGTAGGGTTTAGTTTAGTAACTATATAATACCCTGCGTACAAAATTCTATACAAGTTCGCTCATCTTCAGAACACAAATGAGATGTGTTTTTTATTATTTTCGGTAATCTTTTGAAAATTAAAAAGACATTGTAAAAAAAATCTATATGAATCTAAGACAATGTAGTCAACGTCTTTGAAATGTGAGAACACTGATTAACGATTTTCTTTAGATGTTCGTTCATCGTAAGCATATGTTATGGTAATAATTTTGATAAAGTGAAGAGGAATGAATGGATTGCTATGCAAAAGGAATATTTTTTTTGTCATTTGTATAATATTGCACAATACATCCTTCATCAATAGTGCTGTATTTCCAATGAAATTCCACACCTTTTTTTTCTTTTCAGACGTAGCATCACTTAACCAGATATGTAGGGAAGATCACCAATCACATCTCACCACAAATCACAATATAACCATAATAATATGAATATTTTTAGTCTTTTCTTTCAGATTTACCTCAAAGGAGCTACTGTATATCTGCCATTATACTTACACATTTTAACTTGCCATAATATAATAATATGGCTCAATTTATGCCATTATGTACACAGGGACGTGAATAGATGCATTTCTATTTAGATTCGATCTACTCATTCCATTTTGCTGTAAGAATTTCTTCCAGTAAAATGATATAACATGCTATTCCTTTTTATTACTATCAGATCTTTGGACCTGTGATGCAAATTCTGAAGTTTAAATCTTTAGAGGAAGTGATTGAGAGAGCCAATGACAGCAAATACGGCCTTGCAGCTGCTGTTTTTACCAAAAACATTGATAAGGCCCATTACATATCCCACAGCCTGCGCGCTGGCACTGTGTGGTGAGCATGCGATATGCTTCATTATTTGAAGGGAATTGCATATCTTGGATATTGGTATATCAGACACCTTTGCTGTTTTCTGAAATGTGGTTTGTACTTGTCATTTTCTTTTCTTAGGATTAACTGTTATGACGTGTTCGGAGTTCAGGCTCCATTTGGAGGATACAAGGCCTCAGGAATTGGTCGTGAGTTAGGAGAGTACGGACTGGACAACTACACAGAGGTCAAAACGGTAAGCTTTTGCTATCAGATATATAAAAGTGCACTCATTATTCATAATTCACTCTTTATTGTAAACTATAAATGTTACACTTGTATCTGTCTTATAATCTCCATTTGCCCAAATTGATTTCCCACAGTGATTGGTTACTTTAAAATTGCTTATTTCAAATTAGAAGATGCCAAGTAGATTAAGCTAGTTTTAATATATTTATTTATTTATTCATTGTTTGTTTATGAAGTGTTTTAGATCTATTTTTAATCAGCAATCTCTATATTGCAGCTCATTAACTCTGTCATTTATCATTTACTAAATCTTTTCCTCCACAGGTTACAATTAAGGTCCCTCAGAAAAATTCGTAAATGGATGAATTCATTTAAGGAAGCCATTTCCTAATTATAAGAGCCATGCCAGCCATTATTAAAATGTACTATGATTACTATGATTCTCATGCATTAGCATAATTAATGTGTTGATTTCTACTGAAAAATAATAAGCGTTTAGTATAAATTGTGTTTTGGCAGTGATGATTAGTTAGTCACGTACTGTATAGTTGATTTTACAAAAGATATTGCTTGATTATCCACCACCAGACAAAAGGAGGGAAAATGTGTATTGGGCTGACTTCATTCCGTTTAATTCAAGCATTATATAGACCGCATAATCACTACAATTATTTGCATGCATGTGCTGATTTGTGAAATAAATGCTTCAGATTTTTGGTTTTATTCATTTGTTCATTTTTATTAATTCATTCATTTCTTCTCACTTTGCATAAATATTTATCCTTTTCTGATTAAACCTTTTTGTAATAATATACAGACAAAAATAAATGGATCAGACATATTTGTTTGATATGATTGCCCACTTGAAAAATTATTTTGTATATTGATTGTTATAGTGCATGTGCATATTTCTCAGTTTTTCTGTTTTATATTTCTAAAGTGGCTAACAATGTGTTTGTAAACCATATACTGTATATCAGCCTATTTGTGACCGTAAATATGTAAATATTCTAGGTCGACTCTGTAGTGGATAAGCAGGGATAGAATGTAAAAGAGAAAATGAAAAAAAGTAGTTAAGATAAAAAGTACTAATTCTGTTACATTTTACAGCGTTTACACATTTATTCATATTTTATATTTGATTTACTTTTTACATATTCTAGACAGTGTTTGGCTTCTTTCCTTCATCACCAATAACACACTACTCTGTTATCTCTTACCAAAAAGTAAAAATTTTTATATGTGGCCAATGATAATATCCAAACCCGTAAAAACTTTTGTTCGTCTTCGGAACACAATTTAAGATAGTTTGGATGAAAACCGGGAGGCTTGTGACTGTCCCATTGACTGCCAAGTAAATTGCACTGTCAAGGTCCAGAAAAGTATGAAAAGCATCATCAGAATAGTCCATCTGCCATCAGTGGTTCAATCTGAATTTTATGAAGCGATGAGAATACTTTTTGTTTACGCGAAGAAAACCAAATAAAAAAAGAGAAAATACACTGTGAGGAGAAGCAGTCCTTTATCAGCAGAAGTTAAAGCCGCTCGTAAGTGTATTTACTTGTCTCATTAGTGTTTAGTGCAGTTGTCGCTGCTAGGAAACGCTTGTTTTGTTTACTGTGTGGAGACGTGCTGAAATCGCGTTTGGTCTCGTTCTGTATCTCGTATCTTTTCAGTGTCTGCGCTTGCTTGGCCATTTTTTTGCGGAGAAAATAAGGAAAGTGTGTCTAGCTGAATTAATGTAGTATTTTGTTAGAGAGGGTATAAAAAAAGCTTAGTTTACCACGGCAGCAGTCGCGTGACGGCCTCCTCGTGTGAAGACCATCGACTCCACCGGGCAGGACACCGGCAAAGGATAAGTACCGCTTTTTATTTCTCCTCTTTCCTACAACCTTTTTCACTTCTGTTTCAGTTGTTATAACCATTTCTTACTATGTGTAAATAAGTTGTTGTTTTTTAGCATGTACATTTGGCAGTGTTATTTTTTGGGATTACTGATAAACTACTGTCATTTTGATTTGTATTATTTGTATTTATTTTAATTTTAGTTAATTATGTCTGAATTTATTATGTCTGAATAGGTCTTTTAAGTTTTTAGTTTTATTTAATTTGATTTATTTTAATACTTCAACAAACTAAAATGGAAATGAAATAATATATATACATATATTATATATGTATGTGTGGTGGGTTTGGGGTGTTGGTTGTTTGGGGGTGGTTGGTTTTGGTGTGGTTGTACATACCAGTATATGTAGTTTTTGGTGTTGGGATCACTAGTGTTCTGTTAGAATCATTATTCTATCTTAAACATTTTGTTCTTTAATATTTTAATTGTTGGTAGCTTATTTTTTTCATTTAAATGTTACGTTTTGATATTTTGTTGTATGCATTTGTCATTTTTATTTAATTTAATTTAAAAATGTGTATAAGTATTTATAAAGTTGTAGCTTTTAGTTTTGGATCTGTTTTTAGTTGTTTTAATACTACAATTGATTGCTTTTGTTGTCCTCATTTGTAAGCCACTTTGGATAAAAGCGTCTGCTAAATGAACAAATGTAAAAAAATAACAACTTTATTCAACGATTTGTCTCCTCTGTGTTCTCTCCATTTTGGAGAGTATCCACTAAACGCAAGCAGCGTACGCTGTTCTGTGTCAGCCGAAAAAGGATCCACGTTTTCGGTCTTCAAATCAAAGCGTTAATACACGTATAGAAAAAGTTTCCTTGTGTCGCGGCTGACAGGATAGAATACGCTGTTTGCGTTCAGTGGATATTCTCCAAAATGGTGCCAGGGTGACGCGGAGAGACACAGAGGAGGCGAACTGTTGAATAAAGTCGTTATTTTTGTTTTCTTCGCGTACAAAAAGTATTCTCATCGCTTCATAAAATTCAGATTGAACCACTGATGGCAGATGGACTTTTCTGACGATGTCTTTCATACTTTTCTGGACTTTGACAGTGTTATTTTGGCAGTCAATGGGAGAGTCACAAGCCTCACGGTTTTCATCCAAAATATCTTAAATGTGTTCAGAGACGAACGAAGCTTTTACGGGTTTGGAATGACATGGGGGTAGATGATTAATGACAACTTTTTCATTTTGGGGTGGAGTATCCCTTTAAATCAACATATGTACTTGAAAATGAAGGAATGAAGTCACAAAATAAAACGAAACAGCATCCGTCAGTGGCTATGAAAATGTGTTTCCCCTTTGAATTCCAAGGTTGATTTTTCTGAGCCCATTGGCAGATACCTGTTTATGCTCAAGTCATAAATGTACTTCATTTTGATGTGTTTCTCATAAAACAAGACTTACATTGTTTCATTTTGCTCAAGTATATGTATGTCGATTAAAGAATCTTTAGACATTTGAATAGACAAAAATACTGATGAAGAACATCACATTTTTTCTGCAGTGTGATAAGAAGGTAAGTTACAGTAAAAGTTATTTCCGTGTGTAATGTCTTTGTGAATCTCTGCACTTATTTGTGGATCAAAATCTGTAATAATAACCTCATACTACTATGGCGAAGACACGACACAAGGCGACCGCTCGGATTATAATTATTACATTTCTAACAGAAAATCATATGAATCGCCTTTAAATACGAAACGACTCGAGACGAGACACAAACCCCCCATTATTTTCAGTGAGGGTCGGTCTGACTGAGCTCCTCTGCATTAGGTGGCGGAATGCGCCCGCGTCGCTGCTCGCAGAATGTGGCGTATAATAAAGAAGAACAATCTTCCCCAGCTTCGGATCAAATGTTGCGGCGCTAGCACCTTAGCAAACAACCCCAGGATAGTATTTGGTTTCTATGGTGCTTTTCAAAACTGTTAATCGCTTAACGCTGGATAGGCGGGCGAGAATCGTAGAATCAAAGAGGTCGTGCGCGCATGAAATGCGATGAGCATCTGCTGTGAACGCGAGCTTCAGAGCTAACGTAACGGCTGCTGCTGCTGATAACGGGCAGCCGACCAGGAATTAGCGCTTTTATTGTCGGTTTTGTTACTCTCGTGTCAAGAACAGCGTAGCGCAGTTAGCAAATAGTGGCTGGAGGAACAGTAACGTAAACCAGGGCTAGTCTGCGCTACTTTTGCCTGTGAAATGAGTGCGTAAGATGTTAGCCGAGCACGTATAGCCTCAGAAACTCGCGTCTTTATTGCTTTCCTACGGTCTTGTGGAGTTTGACAGTGTGTTGGATTAAATGCCAGTTACGCATTCAACAAGGAAAGGCGCTGTTCCAAAGTTCATCGGACGGCATGGAAATTGTACATAAGAAGGCATCTTAGCGCGTAGACCTCGTCCCACGCCAAGATTTAGGTAAGATCGCACCTGTACGAGCCTGTTGAAGCCAGAGAGTGAAGAGCAGTGAGTGCCACAGTCAGCGTCATGTCTGAGGACACCAGCGTGGACAGATTCATAAAGGTAAGGCTGCTAAATAATAAGCTAAAGTCTGTAGTTATGTCTTTGCATTTTGGTAACGTAACTTCTTATAACATCATTTCCATTAAGTTACCTCAGAAACGCTTTGTGGTAGTGAACTGCAGTCTGTACATTATCATGATTGTCAGTCACATGGCTGCTAATCCGAAAAAAATAGAAATGAAATCAATTTGGGTTGAAAATCTTATATATGCATATTATCTTAAAGCTCCCACTATATAAAGACCATTTCAGTTAACAAAACAGTTGACCTAATAACAGTCGAACACTGTGTTCTGATATTACAGTATTTTTAATAATGAGGTCATCTTAGGTCATTTTCACTACAGTATATAGCTAAGACGCGCGATGGCGCTATTTGTGATATGAAATACATAGTTTTTAATGATTTTAGAATATGTAGCAAATCATACCAGAATTTGCAACATTATAATAAGTAGCATGAACATCTGTAACAAGAACAAAGTGTTACAGAAAAAGCTAATCACGAGTCTGTCTGTTACAACTAAACAACAACAAAAACATTACATGATTATGGGGTACATTATGAATAGAGGAATATTTCTCTATTTGTAATGGATACCATGATCTTGTTTTTCTCTCTCTCTTTGTAATGTAAACAGGGATTCAGCTAAAGTCTCTCTAGATTTGGAGATATGATGTTTTCACAACAAGCACATGATTTAAACAGCAGTCCAAAGGGACAGAACCAGTGCTGTAAAATATCAACAGGACCATTTCCTCTATGATGATATTAGGTTATTGAAACTAGTAATAATGAGTAATGAGATCTCAGTCCAATATGAGACTGAATTGGAGTGTCTAAAATAGGTGAGGCACTGATTCAGAACCACACAATGAACATTCTGGTTGAATTTCCAATCATTTAGATAATAATAAAATGCATAGTTTACTCTGTGGTTTGTTGAATGTTGTTCATTGCCAAATTAAACCCATGCAGTAAATACTTTTATATAAAACTGCAGTAATTAGCCTATAGCATGGCAAGACACCACAGATTTTACCTTACATTCCCAGCTGATGAATTTAATGTACATTAAAGAGGTCATATGATGTTGATAAAAGAACATTATTTTGTGTATTTGGTGTGTAATGTAATGTTTATGCGGTTCTTAAGGTTAAAAAAACAACATTTTTTCCAATTATTGTATGTGTGCTAATCTATGCCCCGCCTTTCTGAACGTGTCGATTTTTACAAAACTTCTGAAAAGCGAGGTGTGCTCTGATTGGCCAGCTATCCAGTGTGTTGTGATTGGCTGAATACCTCGAGCGTGCGACGGAAATGTTACGCCCCTTACCATACCGTGTTTCCGTGTCCTGGCGCGACGAGACAAAAACAATAAAACCTATTTTAAACGAGGCATTTGTTGCATCCAGTGAGTAATAATTAATGATTATAATGACTTATACTGTCTTTAAACGCGTTGCGTATCGCGCCGTGTAAACATAAAACCATATCTGAATTTGTGATCGGAGAAATGACAAACAACAAGCCTACTCTACACTGCTCAAAACTCATGTTTGAATCATCCGTGGCAAATTCTTTAAATATAAAAAAACGTACTTGAATATAAAAGAAATGCTTTGGGGAAAATCCTGTTTACTCTGAATATACTCTGGTAGTTATTCTGATAGTTCACTCAAAAAGGAAAATTTTTCATGATTTAATCACCCTAAAGCCATCCTTGGTGTATATGACATTCTTCTTTCAGAAGTTGGAAAACAGTTGGAGTTATATTAAATATTAAAATGTCCTGGCTCTTCCAAGCTTATAATGGCAGTGAATGGGTGTTGGTTTCCAAATGTGGCCCGAACATCATAAAAAGTACTCTCTGGGGGTTAATAAAGGCCTTCTGAGAGAAATCAATGCTTTTGTGTAAGAATAATATCCATATTTACAACTTTATTAACCTAAATCTGTAGCTTCCGCTAACTGTCATACATGCATTCACGAGAGAGTAGCATTCCAGCGGATAACATACAGTTGTTAAGCCCAAACCCAAAGCAGGAAGTGCTGACTGAAAGCAAAAGGAGAGCAGTCTTAAGTGACTGGGCCGTAAGTCAGCCGACTGGAGCGGTTCAAAGGGGGGGACCTCGAAGGTCTCTGAGGACGTGGATAAGTCCCAGGTCGGCACAGTGTGAGGACAAGGTGGATTCAGTGTCCGAACTCTCCTCAGGAATTTTACGACAAGGTCGTTTTTGCCAACTGATTAGACAGTGCGAGAGCATAATTCACCACGATAGCTGCGGCAAGCTGCCCCATATACTTTGATCGTCGAAGGGGTGCACCCCTTATCCATCAGAAAGGTTAACATGGATGACACGTCACAAGAGGACGGGTCCTCATTCCGTGCTGCACACCAGTCAGAGAAGACTGACCATTTAAGGGCATAGAGGCATCTCATAGACCGGGTTTTAGCCTCCATAATGGTGTTAGTTACCCTCGCAGAGAGCTGACTCTCATCGAGGGACCAAACATGAAGATTCCACAACTCTGGCCGGGGATGCCAGATCATGTCTCTTACTTGGGAGAGGAGATCCTCAGTGGGATTGGCCAAGGGGATGCCGACAGCAGCAAAATCAACTCGGGGAACCACATCTGGTTCCTCCAGAGTGGGGCCACCAGGAGAGCCAAGCATCCGACTTCCTACCTCAACCCTGATGACCTGAGAAAGAAGGGCAAGCGGAGGGAAAGCATATAAAGTGTGGGTATGGAAAGTATTCAGACCCCTTAAATTTTTCACTCTTTGTTATATTGCAGCCATGTGCTAAAATCATTTAAGTTAATTTTTTTTCCTCATTAATGTACACACAGCACCCCATATTGACAGAAAAACACAGAATTGTTGACATTTATGCAGATTTATTAAAAAAGAAAAACTGAAAGATCACATGGTCCTAAGTATTCAGAACATTTGCTCAGTATTTAGTAGAAGCAACCTTTTGATCTAATACAGCCATGAGTCTTTTGGGAAAGATGCAACAAGTTTTTCACATCTGGATTTGGGGATCCTCTGCCATTCATCCTTGCAGATCCTCTCCAGTTCTGTCAGGTTGGATGGTAACGTTGGTGGACAGCCATTTTTAGGTTTCTCCAGAGATGCTCAATTGGGTTTAAGTCAGGGCTCTGGCTGGGCATTCAAGAACAGTCACAGAGTTGTTATGAAACCACTCCTTTGTTATTTTAGCTGTGTCCTTAGGGTCATTGTCTTGTTGGAAGGAAAACCCTCGGCCCAGTCTGAGGTCCTGATCACTCTGGAGAAGGTTTCCGTCCAGGATATCCCTGTACTTGACCACATTCATCTTTCCCTCGATTGCAAACAGTCATCCTGTCCCTGCAGCTGAAAAACAACCCACAGCATGATGCTGCCACCACCAAACTTCACTGTTGGGACTGTATTGGACAGGTGATGAGCAGTGCCTGGTTTTCTCCACACATACCGCTTAGAATTAAGGCCAAAAAGTTCTTGGTCTCATCAGACCAGAAAATCTCATTTCTCACCATCTTGGAGTCCTTCAGGTGATTTTTAGCAAACGACATGCAGGCTTTCATGTGTTTTGCACTGAGGAGAGGCTTCCGTCGGGCGACTCTGCCATAAATCCCCGACTGGTGGAGGGTTGCAGTGATGGTTGACTTTCTACAACATTCTCCCATCTCCCGACTGCATCTCTAGAGCTCAGCCACAGTGATCTTTGGGTACTTCTTTACCTCTCTCACCAAGGCTCTTCTCCCCCAATAGCTCAGTTTGGCGGACGGCCAGCTCTAGGAAGGGTTCAACGTCTTCCATTTAAGGATTATGGAGGCCACTGGAACCTTAAGTGCAGCAGAATTTTTTTTGTAAACTTGGCCAGATCTGTGCCTTGCCACAATTCTGTCTCTGAGCTCTTCAGGCATTTCCTTTGACCTCATGATTCTCATTTTCTCTGATATGCACTGTGAGCTGTAAGGTCTTATTTAGACAGGTGTGTGGCTTTACTAATCAAGTCCAATCTGTATAATCAATCACAGCTGGACTCAAATGAAGGTGTATCTCAAGGATGATCAGAAGAAATGGTCAGCACCTTAGTTAAATATATGAGTGTCACAGCAATATGAATACTTATGACCATGTGATATTTCAGTTTTTTTTCTTTTTTAATAAATCTGCAAAAAATGTCAATAATTCTGTGTTTTTCTTTCAATATGGGGGGCTGTGTGTACATTGAGGAAAAAAATTAACAAATGATTTTAGCAAAAGGCTGCAATATAACAAAAAGTGAAAAATATAAGGGGGTCTGAATACATTCCGTACCCACTGTAAGCCTTCCTCCGATTGCCCTGGGACCAATCTGGGCCTGGAGCATCCGCGCCTGTCGAGAAATAAGTCGGCAATGAGAATTGTCTTCTAAGGTGAAGAAGTCCATCTCTGCCCTCTCAAAGTCCAACCAAATCATCTGAACCACTTGAGGGTGCAGTCTCCATTCTCCTAGAGATACATTGCCCTGGGACAGCATGTCCAGTTCTTGGTTCAGTCTGCCTGGCATCTGAGTTGCCCTGAGTGAACGCAGGTTTTAATGTGCCCATAGAAGGAGGCGTCTCACCATCCTGTAGAGGGAGCGTGACCTGAGACCGCCGATTTATAAAGGCCACCACCGTCGTGTTGCCCGAACAGACAAGGATGCGGTGCCCCTTCAAGGCTGGTAGGAAGGTTTTTAGGGTCAGAAAAACCTCCATGATCTCAAGGCAGTTGATGTGCTGGGGCTCTTCAGGCTTCTACCACAAGCAGACGATTAAATATACAGATTGCAAGTCTAAAAGCACTTAATCAATTGGCTTTAAGTAAATAATATTTTTTTACATTAATTTAAACAAATGCAGTATGAGCATTTAAAATAGCAACAAGACCATTGAATGCTAAATTCAGTACAATGGCAGTACATTTGACTACATTGTTATTTACTCTTTCACTTCCAATTCAATTTATTGAAGTCGCAAGTCTGACTTTTCCCATTAAATAGATGTTCTTTCTACTACATATTGTGTTGTTGATTTGTACATCATAACTCTTTGAAAACTGCTAGTCATGGACTCTACTGTGGCTGTTGCCTTTTAGGTATGCATTAAAGCCTTTTCAGTTTTATGCATCTCATGATGCTCGCTGCAGAAACTAACAATGTCAAAACAGGCAAAGTAATTAATTTCATGTATAATAATTATTCATGCTGTTTAAAAGACATGCCGATGAATGAGTGAATTGAATGAACTGTTCCCAAACACTGTATGTTCTTGTCACAGGAGACATCCATCCTGGAAGAGTATAACATCAATTGGACACAGAAGCTGGGAGCTGGGATCAGTGGTCCTGTGAGGTATGTTGTTATGTCCAGTTTGAAGGGTATATTGAAAGGTCATTTTTGCATAAAAAATATTTTAAATAAAAATGACATTCAGCTGTAAATCTCCACTAGCAGAAGTAGCTAATAGCCTATTTCCAGCTGTAGGAATGAATCTCTGAGGAAATATTTCTGAATCCTTTCTTAAGCACCAGAACAAAAATCAACTACAAACATTGGGGAAAACATGTTGGACGTATCAAGGAATTATTTTGGATTAATCTGTCCAGCATGTTCATCTCTCTATCATAATTGTATTGCATTGCTTAATATTTTTTGAAACGACAGAGATTTGATCATAAAGCCAAGCATTTAAATATTATCTTTCCAAAACATCATTGGGAAATATACTGATATTTTCTGAAATTTATTTCATTATTATGTAAGTAGTCTGATATACT
>JADLZN010010166.1:0-72333 GCA_018155175.1 Sinocyclocheilus anophthalmus | reverse complement strand
ATAATCTAGCCCCACCGCCAACATCTAAAAGATCCGGGCAAACGCACCAACCTCTATTCCTTCCTGCCTCTGAGCCATCAGACTCCGTACTCGACTCATACGCTCCTTCCCTGTGGTAGGAGGGACAATCCGGATGTCCATGGTCAAAAAAGGGAAAAAAAAGAAAAAAAAAAAACGGGCTGGATCTGGAGTGATGATAGAGTCTGTCCGGAATGTGCCAGGAGAGATCAATGGGTAAGATCCAGGTGCAGTTTAGTGAAAGTAACAAATAAGCAAAACGAACAAAAACGTTGCAAAAGTAATCCAGAAAAACACAAGGAACAGACGGAACTCGGTGTGAACTCCAATGATCACGATCAAGGTCGAGGGACATGGATAGGACAAATACAAATTATAGCAGCAAGGACTAGGATTCCGATGCTTTGGCTCGTAGGTTAGGTTGTTAGTGATGCGATGGTTATATAGATGGGATCTGAGTAAAATGACTAACAGTGTGAAAATGCTCGTACTGAGAAACAGTGTGCCGGACTGATCAGAACAGACTGACAGGCAAGGGACTGTGGGAAATGGAGTTCAAAACATGTAACACAGAAAGGAAGAGCACCCTCAAGTGGTCAGTCCAGGGCACCACAACCAGACACCGTGAGAGCGAGTGTGTGTGAGGTCATGTGTGTGTGTGTGTGAGATGACCAAAGAAAGACCATCTGCGTTCAGTACTATTGTATTGTACTAATTTATTGTAATAGTGAACCAAGTAAAACTGCAGCGAGTTTGACAGCATGTATTTTTGTTTTTGTCAGTTTGTCCCACAATACGGCTAAAATAAGTCTTTGTTGAAGTTGTGATGTAGAAAGTTAAAGATAGCTGAGCTGAGATGTGAATGAGAGTGTCTCTGGAGGTGTTTGGGGACGCGGATACTTTATTCATATTCCTGTGTGGCACAAATAAAATCCCTGGGCGCTCCATAAATGTGAGTGAATGGAGGTGTGACCGTCATTCTCACGTCTCTATTTATGGACAAATCTACATACGACCACAAACACGCACTCTCTATCCTGTGAAGATTGTGTGAATAACAGCAATAAACTTTAATTATAGCTTTGGCTTGCTTTAAAACAGTGTTGACAAGTGCTTTATAAAAATAAAGATGCGTTAAACACACAAAAGTCCATTGAGTAATACACAACACAGGAATAATTCATGAATTATTCTTGACTTTAGTTCTTCAGTGAACTAAAGGTTTTCACACTGCTCTGTTCCATACTGACACTGTGGCGTTATACTGTTAGTGGAGTAAAAATGCATAGAGTAACTGTAAATATATGCTCAGTGCTGATTATAACAGTACATAAATAATACTAAAAGTCACACAAGGAACAGAGGGGCCAAAAACACACCATAAACAGTAGTTCATATGACTAATGAGCTATACACCAAGCCTTCTGAAGCCGTACTGTATATCTGTGTGAGGAAAAGACACACACTTAGATTGAGATCATCTGTTTAATTGATGAAAAACAATCACCATCACCAATCACGCCATCAATCACCATCTGACTTCTTTTAATATTCATTCTGCCGAAGATTAAAGCAATAAAGAAAATAACACAGAAGCAGAACAACATGAGAGTGAAAAATACTGCTTTAAACATAAAAATCAATCTGATGAATTCATAATTCAGCAAAAATTATATTTGTGTACCTTAAAGAGATCAAAGGCAGAGGACGCACAAATACCTTTTATAGCTCATTTTCCCAGAGTGAGTAAAAATAGAGAACCTAATTAATTTTTATTTCATTTCTCTGGAGAATAGCGCTTGAATTGATATCATAAAGCAGGCATCTGTCTCCCCGAGTGCAGAGAGAGAGAGAGCCACGAGCTTTCCTTAACGCTTGCATGCGAGTCCGAGGGAAATCAGTCATGTGGGATATACGTGTGGATGTTTTTAGTGGCTGCTGATCTTCAGCAGGTACAGCGGCAGCATCTGAAGGACTCTTGCAGGAACCGTGTGAAGGATGTGTGTGAGAGTGAAGATAAGGCTCTTATCGTGATTGACAGCTGTGATCTCCGTCTCCGCCCATCAGCCGTTTCCATGACAACCACAAACATCCCATTCATCCGGCCTGACAGAGGACCGTCACTGTGTGTGGGCAAGAAATATCAGCAAACATGATCATACATTCACTGAGAAGCATCTCTCTCACACTCATAGAGAGTGTTAATATATGAGGAAATCTCTCTTCCTCGGACGTGATTCATGAGCCAGTCATTAACCTTCTGATCTGTGACTCATTAAGCCATTAATTGTGTTCAAACATTTAAAATCTACAACACAGACTGAAGGCAGGAGAAGTAATGACCTCCAGTGGAGCGCACCAGCTGCTAATAAAGCAGTCAGCACTGCATATGGGCGTGGCCACAGCACAGCTCTTATCCAATCAGAGCAGAGAGGCGGGGGTCCGGGGTGCCATGGAATGTTTACAGAAAAAAAAAATTTAATATGGTAAAATCAATGATTAGATTAAAATAAATAATAAATAAACACGAAATAAAAAACAAATAAATACTAATTAGATTTAAAAAAGTAAATGAAGTAAATTAAACAAATAAAATAATGATAACTAATTTCCCAAAATAAGTTAAAGTAACAATTAACAAAAAAATTTGGGTTTTTTGTGAAAATGAATAAGTAAAGAAATAGTAAAAAAAAATTATTATTTTAAAAAATAAAAAATAAATAAATAAAGCAGTGAAAGAATTAGATTAAATAATGACTACACATTTGAAAACAAATAAAATAAATAAGGCAAATAAAGGATACAATAAACAAATAACTTAAATAATAACTAATGACATATGAGACAAATAAATAATCGATAAGATAAAATTAGATTAAATGAAATAAACATTAGAGTAAAGCAAAAAAAAAAAAAAAAAAAAAAAACAGATTAAAACTAAAATAAAATAAATAATCAATAATAAATAATGACGAGTTACAATTTAAACATTACATTTAAACAAAATAAATAATCAAGAGTAGGGTTAAACAACTAAAGAAATGAGTTAAAATAAAACAATTAATAACATTTTATTAAAATAAAAAAAAATAAAAAATTAGGCTAAAATAAATAAACATTAAAAATGAATAAGTAATCCGATTTAAAAAAATAATAATAATAAATTAAACAGTCCTCTAATGCTTAGGAAAAAGCATAATAATGTAGCTTAATAGAAACTAAATACTTTCCGAATAATATTTTAGACATATTTATACTATTATTTTCCACCGTATAAATTGTGCCGTTACAGAAGAAGCCACAAACATGTTTGTTTTGAGGGTCTGTGTTATTAACCCTACATTAGACCGCTGGCCATCACATCGCTCCGGGCGGAGTCAAACCATCCAATAATCAAGCAATCAGCACTGCATGTGGGTGTGGCCACAGCACAGCTGTTGTCCAATTAGAGGAGAGCAGGGGCGGGACTAAGAAAGAGGCTGGAAAAGCACAAGAGGCCGATACAAGCTCCAGCGATGGTCATGACATAGATCACATTTACAGCAGCTCCTCAGCCAAACTCTCGGAGGAGAAACACCCGACAGAGTAAAGCTGCAGGCTCACTAATGTTCTGGAACTCCAGCAGAATGAAAATCATGTTTATCGCACCGCTGAGGAGAAACGCTGATCTGTTCCGGGCCGTTTACTGAGATTACGCTGTCTTTTGCTTAGTAGTTCTTGCTGATGATTGTTGGTTTAAAGGAGCAGTCATTATTGTTTTACCTGGGATCCCAGGAGCCCAAGCGGGGTCAGTGGAAATGTTTCCAGAAAAAGAATACAATTTCTTTAAAATAAATCAATAAATAAGATTAAAATTAAATAATCAAGTTACATTAAATTATAAAGAAAACATTAGAGCTAAATTAATTAAATTAGTTAATATAAGTCAATAAATAATTAGTGAAATAAACAAATATAAAATAAAAATAATTATATTGAATAAATAAAAGTATAATGTGTAAATAAGCAACTCACTAATATAAATAGTAAAAATTAAGAAAATAAACAAAAATATGCAAATAATAAAAACGTAGATAAAAATTCATGTAACAAACAGATGGTAAAATCAAAAGCTAAATTAAATATACTTCGATTAAATAATAATTGTAAAAACATTATAAACAAAAGTCAAATACTTATTAAAATTGCATACAAGGATAATTATTTATTAGAATTAAATAAAAACATAGGGGATTAAAATAAGTTAATAAATTAAATATTAATATTAAATAAAACAACGTAATAAATAATTTAATATAATAAAGAATAACTAATAATACAATTGTGATAAAAGTATAATCACATAATAAAAAAACAGTAGTATACACGCATAGGGAAAAAACTAAATAGTGTAACTTAATAGAGACAAAATATAGTATTATTTTATGATGGGGTTCTTTGCAAATGGGAGATCATAATTAGGGGTTTGTGGCATTTAGAAGATCAAAAACCCCATCATGGATTAATGATGTCATGCATTTGGGCGGAGTCATGCGACACGGAGAGAGTCCAGTGATGGACGACAGCAGAGAAAAGAACAGCAAATGAAAGGAAAAAGAGAAATATGAGCGGGTGACAGATGAGCACAAAGGACGGAGCTCCATTTCTCTACTTTATCTCTTAGATGTGTGAAACACACACAAACACACTCATCTAGCTGTCAGAAGAGAAGGAACCCAGCGTGAGAAACAACTCATTTTGGCTCAGAGCTTTAATCGGGTCATTTGCATGAGTTTCATGCTCTGGATCTCCTGCAGGCTGATATTTACCCTGGTATTTCTGGCAGGGGAACCGTTTTGCTGCTCAAGGACAAAATCACAATGAACCCTGCGGATTTTCTGCTCAGCTAAAAAGCCTTTATCTCCTCCAGTGAACTGCAACAATCCCACCAACGCTGAGACTATTCAGCTCCAATCTCATCTGGACGTGTCTCTGCACTCAGAAAGCTGATGAAAACTGATGAAGCCGCAAAGGAATCGTGCCGTCGCCCCTCCACACCTATAAGTGCAGAGTGAGCGTGATCACGGCGTCTGTAAGGTCACCGGACCAATAAAGTCTCTGCCCTTTACAACTGAAGCCTGCTTCATTTGCATTTCATGGATTTGATCTCATATTCAACAAGAGAGAGACAGAATCAAACCACTACAGACCAAAATCCAGAAAATACACACTGACTTTGCAAACTGTACAAACTGTCTTTTCAGTCTTACTTCTATTTAACCCTCTACAATTGCATTCTCACTGCAAATACAGATCAATTTAACCCTTTACAACCACATTTTCACTGCAAATACAGATCAATTCAACTCTTTACAACTGCATTTTCACTAAATATACAGATCAATTTAAAGGGTTAGTTCACCCAACAATGAAAATTAGCCCATAAATTACTTACCCTCAAGGCATCCTAGGTGTATATGACTTTCTTCTTTCAGACGAATCCAGTCGGAGTTATATTAAAAATGTCTTTGATCTTCCAAGCTTTAGAATGGCACTAAGCGGGTGTTGCAGTGCATCAGTCCAAAAAAAGTTAAATAAAAATCGCCCATCCATAAAAGAAAGTGTCTCACACGGCTCCGGGGGGTGAACAAAGGCCTTTTGTAGCGAATCAATGCACTTTTGTAAGAAAAATATCCATATTCAAAATGTAATAAATCACTTTAATGTAGCTTGCGCTCACTGTTGTACACAGAAGCAGTTCCGGGAGGATGGCGTATGAGTTCAGCGCTGCGAATGCGCCGGGGAGTCTCATGAAAACCAACGTTTGTTAACAAAAGCAAAGGAAACAAAGTTTCCTTACTCTAGCAAAGGAAAACAAGTTTCCTCTTGGCTTATATCAAAATCCTCAAACATTCTTCTTTACAAATCCTCAGTTTGTACTTCTAATTAGTGAACGTTGTTTTGTTTTGATCTCTCCGCTGCGCTTCCGCGTTCATCACTTCTGAGCGGCGCTTGCGCAGCGCTGAACTCATACGCCATCCTCCCGGAACTGCTTCCATTTACAACAGTGAACGCAAGCTAGATTAAATTGATTATTACGTTTTAAACTTCCTTCTCCTCTCTTTTTTCCCTTTCTTTTTTCCTCTTGGTTATTTTTCTTACAAAAACACTTCGATTTGCTACAGAAGGCCTTTGTTAACTCCCCGGAGCTGTGTGAGACACTTTCTTTTATGGATGGGCGCTTTTTATTTAACTTCTTTTGGACTGATGCATGCAACACCCGCTGAGTGCAATGAAACCTCTTGAAAGATCAAAGACAATTTTTAATATAACTCCGACTGGATTCGTCTGAAAGAAGAAGGTCATATACACCTAGGATGAATTGAGGGTGAGTAATTTATGGGCTAATTTTCATTTTTGGGTGAACTAACCCTTTAACCCTCTACAACTGCATTTTCACTGCAAATACAGATCAATTTAACCCTTTACAGCCACATTTTCACTGCAAATACAGATCAATTTAACCCTTTACAGCCACATTTTCACTGCAAATACAGATCAATTTAACCCTTTACAGCCACATTTTCACTGCAAATACAGATCAATTTAACCCTTTACAGCCACATTTTCACTGCAAATACAGATCAATTTAACCCTTTACAGCCACATTTTCACTGCAAATACAAATTAATTTTAACATTAACATCTACATTTTCACTGCAAAGTAAATTGAACCATTTATAACCAAGTTCACTGCAAATACAAATCGACTCAACCCTTTACAACCACATTTTTACTGCAAAGACAAATGTATTTAATCATCTACAACAACATTTTAATTGTAAAGTTTGCTTACACTATTTGTCTTTTCACTCTTGCATCTGTTCAACTGCCTGCATGCATTTTCACAGCAAAGACAGAAACAAGACTAGTTTTAAAAACCACTGGGAGGGCAAATGCAAAACAAATTTTCTGCAGATCTCCTGATGTGTGTGTGTCCAGCACACACTGAGCTAGTGTGTATGTGAGTCACGTTTGTGTGTGTGTATTGATTGTGCAGCGTGGAGTCAAGACAGATTAAAGCAGGTTTTCCCAGGTGTGCGGTCTCATGTGAAACATGCTCGCCAAACCAAAACAGCCACATCGATATCACAAGCTTCAGTCTCATTCCTGATCTCATCTGACTGTGCTGTTCTCAGAGCTCACTGCTGCAAAATCAGCTTTTAAACATGCTTCAGCATTATACAGCCTTCAGCTGTTAACATGTAAACATTTAGTGCTGTTTAAGTCAATTATCACTAGTACTAGTGCTGATAGTGATGTGATTAAACCTCTAAGAATGAGTATTAAAGCTGGCCATATCATAATTACATTACATAATCATATGGCAATATATTATATATCTATCGTAATATTATACAGTGGTGTGAAAAAGTGTTGGCCCCTTTCCTGATTTCTTATTTTTTTTGCATATTTGTCACACGTAAAATATTCAGATAATCAAACCAATTTTAATTTTACGCAAAGATAATGCAAGTAAATATAAAATACAGTTTTTAAATGATTATTTATTTTATTAAGGGAAAAAAAAAGCTGTCCAAACCTGCCTGGCCCTACGTGGAAAAAGTAATTGCCCCCTAAATCTAATAACTGGTTGTGCCACGCTTTGCAGCAACAACTGCAATCAAGTGTTTGCGATAACTGGCAATGACTCTTTCACATCGCTGTGGAGGAATTTTGGCCCACTCTTCTTTGCAGAATTGTTTTAATTCAGCCACATTGGAGGGTTTTCGAGCATGAATGGACTGTTTAAGCATCTCAATCAGATTTAAGTCCGGACTTTGACTTGACCACTCCAAAATCTTTAATTTAGTTTTTCTTGAGCCATTCAAAGGTGGAATTGCTGGTGTGTTTTGGATCATTTTCCTGCTGCATAAACCCAGTGCGCTTGAGATCACAAACTGACGGCCGGACATTCTCCTTCAGGATTTTCTGATAGAGTGCAGAATTCATGGTTCCATCAATTATGGCAAGTTGTCCAGGTCCTGAAGCTGCAAAGCAGCCCCAGATCATCACACTACCACCACCATGTTTGACTGTTGGTATGATGTTCTTTTTATGAAATGCTGTGTTGGTTTTACGCCAGATGTAATGGGACACACACCTTCCAAAAAGTTAAACTTTTGTCTCGTCAGTCAACAGAATATTGCCCAAAAAGTCTTGGGGATAATCAAGATATTTTTTTGGCGAATGAGAGACGAGCCTTTGTGTTATTTTTGGTCAGCAGTGGCTTTCGCCTCGGAACTCTACCATTGATGGCGTTTTTGCCCAGTCTCTTTCTAATTGTTGAATCATGAACACTGACCTTAATTGAGGCAAGTGAGGCCTGCAGTTCTTTAGATGTTGTTCTGGGTTCTTTTATGACCTCTTGGATGAGTCGTCGTTGTGCTCTTGGAGTAATTTTGGTTGGCCGGCAACTCCTGGGGAGGTTCACCATTGTTCCAAGTTTTCTCCATTTATGGATAATAGCTCTGACTGTGGTTCGCTGGAGTCCAAAAGCCTTAGAAATGGCTTTATAATCCTTTCCAGAATGATACATGTCAACTGTTTTGTTCTCATCTGTTCTTGAATTTCTTAGATCGTTGGGGGAGACTTGTTTGTTGTGGTGGCTATGTAAGCATGCTTCACTTTGTCAGACAGGTTGTATTTAAGTGATTTCTTGATTCAACAGGTCTGGTAGTAATCAGGCCTGTGTGTGGCTAGTGAAAATTAACTCAGCTTTCTAAAATAATGTGCTTAATCACAGTGTCTTCCTTTGTTTTTTTTTTTTTTTTTCCATGATTTAACAGGAGGGGGCAATTAATTTTTTACGTAGGGCCACATAGGTTTGGACAGCTTATTTCCCTTAATAAATGAAATCATCATTTAAAAACTGCACTTTTGTATTTACTTGCATTATCTTTGAATAATATTTAAATTTGTTTGATAATCTGAAACATTAAAGTGTGACAAACATGCAAAAAAAAAAAGAAATCAGGAAGGGGGCCAACACTTTTTACACCACTGTATATATGACAAAAAAACACAATATTAAGATTTATTATGATGATTATGATTACAAACAAAAAATATGAAATAAATATATTAGTATTGTAATTACTATTGTTTTATACCATAAAATAACTATTTTAATAGGTAGTATTTCATCTTATATTTATAATGCTACAATATTTATATAATAATACAATGCAAAGTTAAACTATTTTATAATACTATTTTTGTACAGTATAAGTAAATCGTAATATAGTTGTTAATTCTATATTTTACTAATAAATCACCTAATATTGTTTTACAATTAATAATAAATGTTAACAGTACGTAATACTAATGTTTTTTTTTACAATGAATGTAAAATTAAAAATACCAATTTGTGCAAGAAAATTAGTAAAAACTAAAATTTGTAATATATTTTTTTCAATTTGTAATATTTAAATAATTTGATTTTCAAACGGTTCGGTAAAAAGTTATTAAATGCCATACAAATTATAGTTTTTTACAGGAATAACATATTCCAATAGCAATATATTCTTAAATATTCTTATTTAATAATTATATTTTCTTTTACCAATTGTACTGCTTAAAACAAACTTATATATACAACATTTTTACAGTTATTATATATAATTTTATTTATTAATAATAATAAAATAATGTATTTTACAGTTAATAATAATGTTTTATTTTAAAATTGTTCTGTACATTTTTTTTTTAATAGTTTTATTTATTAGACTTCCACTGAAAATGACTAAACTATGCAGCATCAGGGTGTCACATATTCTTCAGAGACTGTGTTTGTATTTATTGTGCGGTCTCATCACGCCACAATGAGCTTTTCATATTAACATTCAGCTCGAAACAAGCGGCTGCATCTCATTAGCGCCTCTAATTAAGCTGCATGTAAAGGCCCAGAGACGTTTGTGAGACATCTGTGATCATGTCTTAACTCCTAATTCTGCCTAATGAATGCTGATGAGGCGTCAAACCTGCGGATGCCAGCAGAAAGGCATTCTGGGAAATGTAGGATTAGTGTTTATCCAGACTCGGACACTGATGGACGGAGAACGCCTGTCAGACCACCGGCCTACATGTTCTTCAGCGGCACACACAGAGAAATCAATCTCCGCATCTCATTACCCTTATCAGCCGAGCAGCTCAGACAGCAGATGATTGGTCGACTGATCTGTTGCATTATGGGTAGCAGAACGAAGATATTTCATTCAAATCACTCACTAAATTCAGCTCACAGAGCCATCCATTATCATTCTGACTCATGAATGAGATCTCATTAATGTCTCAAATGTTTCTAACGCAGCGATGTGATTAAATAGAAGATTTCTCGATTCTCAGAAGCTTCTCCTGAGAAAAAGACCCAAGTCTCAGAAGAGATCTCAACAGCTGGGCTCAGATTTGCCAAATAATCTGAAAAATATACAAAATACACACCTCTCACCAAATAGATCAGCTTGAGCTAATACTGATGCTTACATGAACGGACTTAAGAGATGAGAAAGAGTGATTCGATTGCCTTCTGCCAGATTAAGACTCGTCTTTCTCATCTTAAACACTTGACAAATGCAGATAACTTAACAAAAATATATTACCAAAAAGTAATGTTCCGTTCTTTTTAAAAATGAGTCTAAATACTCGTTAATTTTTAAAAAGTTTTTACATTCTCGTGTATGGTTGCTTTGCCTCGTATTTCTGTCTTGTTTTCCAGTAAAATATATAAACATTCATAAATCAAGATGCATTCATCTGAGAAACAACATCTCTTATTAGATATTAAGTCTTGTTTTTATTTTAAAAACTGCATCAAAATGAAGCGAGTTTACGCTTAAATCAAGAACAAATATAATCTTGTTTTCCCTTTTAAGATTTTTTTCTTACCAAGCAGACCGATATTGTTTCTTGTGGTTTTAAATGTAAACTCACTTCATTTTAATATCTTTTTTCTTCTGATAGTTCACTGAAAAAATGAAATTTCTGTCCTCTTTTACGCACACCGTCATGTTGATCTAAACCCGTAAGACACATAAGAATCAAATTAAGATATTTTTTACGAAACCTGAGTTTACAAAACCTTAAAAGATCCAAAAAAAGGTCTAAACGCATCGTTAAAATGAATCTACAGTGAAGGGTTTAATCCAAGTCTTCTGAAGAGATACGATTGCTTTACATGATGAACAGATTTCATTTGGACTTTTATTTGCATCCAAACATTACACGTGGTAGACACACAACACGCATGATTGTGATTCACTGTGTTTATGTGTCAATAAAAGCCTCAATTAAATCTGTTCATCATATAAAATGGTTGCATCTCTTCACAAGATTTAGACGACAGCATTCAATTCATTTTACAACGCATTTATTACCCGCTTAGCTCTTTTTTGGGGGGGACTTTGTTGCCTGGACTTTAAAATGAGGGACAGAAAACTCTCAGGCTTCATTTGTGTTTCGAAGATTAACCAAAGTCTCATAAGATTGGTTTGACATGAGAGTGAACTATTCTTTTAATATCTTAAGTCATTTTGCTTCTTAAGTAAATGTATCTTGATTTAAAAATAGAATAAATAACATGTATATTCATTTAAAAACGGAGTATAGTCTGTCTGGGTAAAGACACGAGTTTTAGCACCCTCTCATTAATAACACATTGTGAATTTTTTGCATAGTGTAGCTTTAATTGTGACGCATCCCCCAGCGCTGATCCTCACACAGGACAGAATGCACTGACTCTGTCTTAGTCTCTTGGGCACAAAGACACTCATTAGTTAGGTGTGGTTTAGCAGACATGCACGGCGCTCATTAAAGCAGTCGTCCTCTGGAGAACCAGCAGAGTAAATATTCTGCTAAACAGATACTGACCATCACACGGCACGAAATCTGCAGCTTCTTAAGCAGCATGACAGAGACAGTATCCATCAACAGTGAACAGGAATAAACATAATACTCGATATGACGGCTGGCAAATGTTCTCAGAATGTTCTGGCGAGGTTATTTCAAACATTCTTCCATTAATGTTAATAGAACGTTCAGTCGAAGTTATCTGGTCTTTAATGGTGTTCTCAAGACACTAGCACAACCGCATCTTTATACATCATTCATTAAACCTTTTATTTCTGAAAAGTTCCAGTTGGACGCTCGTTTAACAGCTTTCGAAACTACTTGTTTCAGGACGTTTAGAGAACATTCAAAATTAAAATTCCCATAACGTTTGCAAAATGACATAATGGAGCGTTCCTTTAACGTTTGCATAACCAAGAAACATTTTTAAAAACAATGTCCAGAGAACATTCAGAAATAACGATTTCATAACATAATGGAAACAGTAGCTAAATGCTCTTAGAACATATTTTTTTGTTTACTTTGTGAAAATGCATTGCTGCTCTCATTGTGAGTGATTCAGCAGAGCACGCTATTCTAAAGAGAAACTCTTGTCTTCAAAAAAACACTTTTTTAGTTTTTAGTTTTAGTAACCATATAGTCAAAAATCAAGCCCTGCCTTACATTTTTTTTCTCCCTGAATATCCTGTTTTGTTCAGAAATACATAACTTTTCTGTGAAATAAATAGGTTGTGAATGTTATTATGTGTTCGTATAAATATTCGTAAAATGCATCACCTGATGTTTTGTTGCTCTATAATGTGCACCAACCTGAAAAATACACTTTTCTTTAGTGCAATTTGATCTAAAGAAGCAAAATGTATTATCCAACGCTGCAAAAAATGATTTTCTTTACTGAGTATTTACTGATTACTAGTACACAAATATCTAAACATTCTTAAATCAAAATACATTTACCTGAGAAGCAAAATGACTTAAGATATTAAGTCTTGTTTCCTGAAATATGAATCAAAATAAAGTGAGTTTATGCTTATATACATAATAAACATATCTGCTAATGTCTTCCTAATTTATATTAAGAGGAATCAATTTTTTTGCAGTGCATCTGTCTGTGACAAACGTATTTGTTTTTTGGGAAGAAAGTTTAAAAATAGAAATGAATTTTTCATCTCGTATTTCAGGTCCTTGTTTTCAGCACAACCATCAAATCTTAAAAATGGCGAACACCTTTACTGGAGAAGCAGAATGACTTGATATTAAGTTTTATTTTCTGAAAAAATGCATCAAAACTAAGTGAGTTTATGCTTAGAACAAGAACATGCATCTGCCAAATTGGTCAGAAAAATAATCTTGTTTTCTCTTTATTACACTTGTTTTCTGAACCTATTGGGCAGATATTTTGGTGCTTTTTTTCAGAAAACAAGGCCTTAATAAAGAAATGTAACTCGATCCAAAATGTTAAAAGAAACATTTGTAATGTAAAACCAGACAAGAACATACAAGTGCTTGCACTTGTGCAGAGTGTGAACTACTGGATTAGTCAGTCTTTCTCTCCCATTAACTCGTTCATCACTTACATTTGAGGGTGTTGAAGGCGAGCTGATACGCTGATCGGCGAGACGGCCTCGTTCCGTTGGGCGACAGCAGTCCTGACCCTCTGACCTCTCCCTTAGCTTGTATATCCTGTAGCGGAAGGCCCCTTCCTTCTTTCGCCAGGTGTGGTGCTCTGGAAGATGGCGAGCCGCGTGCCGGTAAACCCGTTCCGGACAGAGGGTCTCTCCTCCTCTGGACCGGTCTGAGCAGAGAGGTTCTGGAGGAGATCCGGATCCGCAGAGAGAGATGCTTGATAGCCGAGATCTGATAGCGCGCGCTTCGATAAAACGCCGCGGGACGCCGCTTTTTCCCTGACCATTCCTCTGATACCCACACACACACCCACACACACAAACCCACACAAATTCATACCCATAACCAAACACCGCGAAAGAGTATTCTAATACTTAGTATGTTTGTCTTGTTTTCCATTATACATTTAGTTTATTTATTTTAGTCTCGTTTTCTAACAAAAACATCCAAATGAATTGAGTTTATTATGGAAGCGTGCTTCTGTCATGGGAAAAAAAATTAATAAATAAAAAAAGTATTTGCAACTTTTTTACCCCCCCTCACAAGTTCCTTCTAAATAAAAAGGCTTTTATTTAGAATTGTAAGAAACAAGTCTGAAGTGTGAGAAAAAGTCACAATTACTTATTTTACAGATGTTTTTTTTAATCCCGAGCTTTCAAAGTTTATGCTTAACACAAGAAACAAACACATGCATGTAGTAAGACAAATAGCTTTGTTTTCAACTTTTTTTCTTCTTGTTTTAGGTATAACTCCCTTGATTTAAATACATTTTTCAGAAGGCAAAACACGATATTTTAAGTAATTTCACAACTAACATAACAGTCTCTTGATTTAATAATATTGTTTAGATACTTGTGACAAAAAAACAAGACAAAAATACGATTTTATAAGATTTAATTCTATTCTCTGATATTTTGGGAAAACCTGTATGTCATAATAAAACCAAGTGGCGTTTATTGTAAAGAAAGAAGCAGAAGCAGCACACCATCACAACACCTGAATATAAGAAGATAAGCTAAAACGATGAAGAAGAGCTGATCTGAAGCATTTGATGCACAGACACTTGATCTAACGCACATGTATACGTTTAACCGTTACTGTAAATAGAAATAGCACGGAAATCAAAATATATAAGCATACTTAATTCAGATATGACATATACAGTAACCATGTTTTTGAAACATACTATAATATTTGTTATTGTTAATTTGTTGTGACAATTCTATAGTTGCCGTGGTAATATAACAACAATAGTGCTATAAACAAATTACTTTACACAATACTGTAAGTTTTCTACAACTATAGGATTTATTATTATACTGTATTTTATTACAGTATTTAGTTATACTAAGTACCAGTGTTGTAAATAGTATACTATTTTACGTATAACATGCTTGGCCACTACTGCAGGTTTCAGAAACACTGTAGGATTACCTACTATTAATTAGTATGTAATTTTTTGTTCAAGTGGGTTTGAAAATAATTTCCCAAAATCAATTACGTTATCCTCAATTAGCAGAGCAGAGATTTCCAAACAAAAACACAACTCAACATCAAGTAACGTTCTGTAACTGTTAGGCTGATAAATCATATAAACCTGGTTAACATGGCCTAATATCATTCTAAGGGGTCGGTTCCTGCGGAGTTGTGGCATCTTTCAGGATGTTTAGATAATGTACACAACGACGCGACTTACCGTAAACTCTCGAGTCCTGCGGCTCTTAGAGAGCATGCTGCTTCTGTGAAGTCTGTTGGAGAAAACTAAAAGCAGTCTGGCGCTTGGAAGTCAGCAGTAAGGTTGGTCCGTCTCACATGCGACGGGGATGCTGTACTTCTTTTCTCAGTCAGGTTTTACTGAGCTGCAATAAAGACGTTTCTAATAGCTCATATAAAACACAAATTTTTAAAAAACGCGATGTTTAACTGTTTAAAAAAAAAAAAAAACTGGGCCCACCCAAGAATAATAAAATAAAAGCACTAAGTGTTTAAGCGTGTCTTAAACGTTCCGTGCACCCTTTGCTGAGGTGCTTTTGGTCAGGCTGGGTTTTAATCTGCGAGGAGCCTGCCTGCCCTCGCTGGACTCGGCGGAGCTGCGCCTGGCTCACATGCGTTTTTCCACGGAAGCTGGAGGACACAGGCTAATTTAACAAAATTAAATAATATTCTTTCAAAAAAAAACACTATAAATCAACGTTAATGAAAAAACCTTTTTCGCACCACTGCTGTATGTTATTTGTATGTATATTATAATATCTTGTGTAGATAGGTGTATAATGTATTGTGTATAAATATATGTGTGTATATGTCCTGTGTGTGTGTAAATATGTGTATTTAGTTATATATATCGATATGTATATATGTGTATATCTATATGTTGTGTAAGATTGTATATTTGTTTAGTGTGGGTATATATATTTGTATATTTATTTTGTGTAATATGTGTATATATGTGTTATGTGGGTGTATATATATGTGGTGGTAATGATGTGTGTGTATAGGTGGTGTATATGTGCTGTATGGTGTTATGTGTATAATATGTATATGTGTTATATTGGTGTGTAGTATGATGTGTGTGTAATGTGTGTATGTAGTATTTGTATATGTCTATATAATATTATATATGTTGTCATGTATATTGGTATAGGTATCGTGGTCTATCAGCTCAGAATCAGGATGAGCTTTATTGCCAGGTGTGTTTACATATACGAGGAATTTGTTTTCGTGACAGGAGCTTCCACAGTGTAACAGAATGACATTGACAGAACAAAAACACAGATAATAAAATAAGAATAAAAAAATAGAACAAGTAAATAAGAAATAAAAATATACAATAACTAAGAATTAAAATAGACAAATCGTACAATGTATTACACGTATAATAACAATACCAATTTTATGTACAGGTATATTATGTGCAAATTGGAATGTAGACTGAGTGTGTGTTTTTGATAAATAAGTGTATGAGTGAATAAATAGTGTGTGTTCCATGGTTATTGTTAAGTGTTCGTGAGATGGATTGCCTGAGGGAAGAAACTTTTCCTGTGTCTGGTCGTTCTGGTGCTAATTGCTCTGTAGCGTCGACCAGATGGCATCAGTTCAAAGAGGGAGTGTGCTGGATTAGAGGGGTCCAGAGTGATTCTGCCAGCACTTTTGCTCACTCTGGACGAGTACAGATCTTGGAGAGAAGGAAGGGTTGTACCAACGATTCGCTCAGCAGTCCGGACTACCCACTGAAGTCTTCTGAGGTCAGATTTGGAAGCTGAGCTCAACCAGACAGTTATTGAAGTGCAGAGAATGGATTCAATGATAGCAGAGTAGAACCGTTTCAGCAGCTCCTGTGTCAGGTTGAACTTCCTCAGCTGGCAAAGGTAATACAGCCTCTGCTCCTCTGCTGGGCCTTTTTCACAGTGGAGTCTATGTGAGTGTCCCACTTCTGGTCCTGAGAGATTGTGGTGCCCAGGTACCTGAATGACTCCACTGCAGTCACATTGCTGTCCATGATGGTGAGTGGGGGGTGTGCAGGGGGTTTTCTCCTGAAGTCCACGTTCATCTCCACTGTTTTGAGCGTGTTCCTCTCCAGGTTGTTTTGACTGCACCAGACAGCCAGCTCTTTATACCTCCTGTCTGTAAGCAGACCGTCCCCCGTCCTGAATGAGGGGCCCGAGAGTGTGTGTCCGTGCTGCAACTTCAGGATGCTTGACAGAAAGGGCTTTAAGAGGTGCCAGTCTGTTTGTGTCCAGGGAGAAGATCATGGAGTAGAGAACACCACCCTGTGAGCTCCAGTGCTGACGACTGGTGTGGGAATTTGTAATTTTTTTCCCAGTCAGCCTCACTAGCTGCTGTCTGTCTGTCAGGAAGCTGTTGATCCACTGACAGACGGGGGTGGGCACGGAGAGCTGAGATAGTTTTTGGGCAGGAGGAGGTTTGGGATGATGGGGTTAAAGGCCGAGCTGAAGTCCACGAACAGTATCCTCACATAAGTCCCTGGTCTGTCTGGATGTTGCAGAACATAATGCAGTCCCATTTTTACTGCATCGTCCACAGACCTGTTTGTTTTGTAGGCAAACTGAAGAGGATCCAGCTAGGGTCCAGTGATGTCCTTCAGGTGGCCCAGCACCAGTCTTTCAAAAGACTTCATGACCACAGCCGTTAGAGCCACAGGTCTGTAGTCATTTAGTCCTGTGATTTTGGGTTTCTTTGGTATGGGGATGATGGTGGAGCGTTTGAAACATGAAGGGACTTCACACAGCTCCAGTGATCTGTTTAAGATCTGTGTGAAGATGGGGGCCAACTGGTCAGCACAGGATTTCAGACAGACTGGTGCTTTTCTCCTTTTCTGCTTCCGGAAGACCTGGCGCACCTCGTTTTCGCTGATCTGAATTGCAGGTGTGGGGGAGAGGGGGTTTGCTGGAGGTGTGAATGGTTGTGTGAAGAGGTGTTCAGGGCGGGTGTGTGGTGTCTTTTTTTTAAACCTGCAGTAGAACTCATTCAGATTGTCTGCCAGTTGTTGATTCGCCACAGTGCTGGGGGATGGTGTCTTGTAAGTGGTGATTTCTTTTAGACTTTTCCACACTGATGCCGGGTCACTGGAAGAGAATTTAATCCTTATTTTTTTCTGAATAATTCCTCTCTTGGCCACTCTGATCTCCTTTTCCAGTGTGTATTTACCCTGTTTATACAAGACATTGTCCCCCCTTCATATTTGTGTAATGTATATGTCCGTGCATGGACATGTGTGGCCCATTTACCCATTCCAAAGGGGCACACAGCGCAACAGCATTGAACCACACACCAACCGTGAACACAACCCCGTATCGTGGGCACCATTTTTGCTGCGGCGCCCGGGGAGCAGTTGAGGTTCGGTGCCTTGCTCAAGGCACCTCAGTCGTGGTATTGAAGATTGGAGAGAAAGTGCTGTACATTCACTCCCCCCACCAACAACCCCTGCCGGTACAAGACTCGAACCCAAAACCTTTGGGTTATGAGTCCGACTCTAACCATTAGGAGGGCCACGACTTCCCCCTTAAAGTGTTGTATATTTGTGTAATGTTATTTGTTTTATATGTGTGTAATGTGTTATGTGTGTATAATGTTTGTAATATGTGTGTATATGTTGTGTATATTGTGTGTATATATATATATATATTTACAGTGGGTACGGAATGTATTCAGACCCCCTTATATTTTTCACTTTTTGTTATATTGCAGCCTTTTGCTAAAATCATTTGTTAATTTTTTCCTCATTAATGTACACAGAGCACACCATATTGACAGAAAAACACCGAATTGTTGAAATTTTTGCAGATTTAATAAAAAAGAAAAAATGAAATATCACATGGACCTAAGTATTCAGACCCTTTGCTGTGAAACTCATATATTTAACTCAGCTGCTGTCCATTTCTTCTGCTCCATCCTTGAATGGTTTCACAAGGTTTCGACACCCTACACCTTCATTTTTGTCCAGCTGTGTTTGATTATACTGATGGACTTGATTAGGAAAGCCACACACACCCGTCTATATAAGACCTTACAGCTCACATGCATGTCAGAGCAAATGAGAATCATAAGGTCAAAGGAACTGCCTGAAGAGCTCAAGACAGAATTGTGCAAGGCACAGATCGGGCCAAGGTTACAAAAAAATTTCTGCTGCATTTAAGGTTCCTAAGAGCACAGTGGCCTACATTATCCTTAAATGGAAGATGTTTGGGACTACCAGAACCCTTCCTAGAGCTGGCCGTCCGCCAAACTGAGCTATCGGGGGAGAAGACCTTGGTGAGAGAGGTACAGAAGAACCCAAAGATCACTGTGGCTGATCTCCAGAGATGCAGTCGGGAGATGGGGAGAAAGTTGTAGAAAGTCAACCAACACTGCAGCCCTCCACCAGTCAGGGCTATATGGCAGAGTGGCCCGACGGAAGCCACTCCTCAGTGCAAGACACATGAAAGCCCGCATAGAGTTTGCTAAAAAACACCTGAAGGACTCCAAGTTGGTGAGAAATAAGATTCTCTGGTCGGTTGAGGCCAAGATAGAACTTTTTGGCCTTATTTCTAAGCGGTATGTGTGGAGAAAACCCGGCACTGCTCATCACCTGTCCAATACAGTCCAAACATTGAAGCATGGTGGTGGCAGCATCATGCTGTGTGGGTGTTTTTCAGCTGCAGAGACAGGACGAATGGTTGCAATCGAGGGAAAGAAGAATGCGGCCAAGTACAGGGATATCCTGGACGAAAATCTTCTCCAGAGTGCTCAGGACCTCATTCTGGGCCGAAGGTTTACCTTCCAACAGACATGACCCTAAGCACACAGCTAAAATAATGAAGGAGTGACTTCACAACAACTCTTCTGTGACTGTTCTTGAATGGCCCAGCCATAGCCCTGACTTAAACCCAATTGAGCAACTCTGGAGAGACCAAAAAATGGCTGTCCACCAACGTTTACCATCAAACCTGACAGAACTGGAGAGGATCTGCAAGGAGGACTGGCATAGGATCCCCAAATCCAGGTGTGAAAAACTTGTTGCATCTTTCCCAAAAAGGACTCATGGCTGTATTAGATCAAAATGTGCTTCTACTAAATACTGAGCAAAGAAAGGGTCTGAATACTTAAGACCATGTGATATTTCATTTTTTCTTTTTTAATAAATCTACAAAAATGTCAACAATTCTGTGTTTTTCTGTCATTTTGGGGTGCTGTGTGTACATTAATGTGGGAAAAAATTAACTTAAATGATTTTAGGCAAATGGCTGCAATATAACAAAGAGTTAAAAATTTAAAGGGGTCTGAATAATTTCCGTACCCACTGTAAGTCTTATGGTGTGTATCTGTATATGTGGGTAGATGTGTGGTATATTCTATATATAATATAGATATAATATATATATTGTATATATTTGTAATATGTTGTGGTATATGGTGTATGTGTGTCATATGTATAATAATATATGTATATGTGGTATATGGATGGAATGTGGTCATATGTCTTATATAGTATATATATATATTATATAATAGATATATATATATATAATATATATAGATATATATACCCTTGCTACGTGTACTGTGTTAGGCTAACCGAGTCTTGTCATTTGCACTTATTTATTGTTGCTCTTTTGTTAGTTTTGATTGCTTTTATTGTCCTAATTTTTAAGTCGCTTTGGATAAAAGCCTCTGCAAAATGACTAAATGTAAATAAATACAATAATAACATGTTTGTCAAACTTTGGTTTCCAGGCTGGAGTGAGATTTTGAAGACTGAATCGATCACATTCCCCGATCCAACAGCAGTGTTGGGGGTAACTCATTACAAATAACGCAAGTTATGTAATCAGATTACTTCTTCAAGTAACTAATAAAGTAACACATTACTTTTTCAATTTACAAGAAAATATCTGAGTTACTTTTCAAATAAGTATGCAAGTTGCTTTGTTTTCCCATTTATTGACTGAGTCTCCTGTCCCTATATTGGGAGAAATCGGGAGTACAGATGCGTTGTGTGCGCTGTGTGAACATGACGATACTGTAGTTCTAGACTAAATGTGAATGTGCAATAATTCATCCCACTGCACAAAAACTGATTCAGTATTCCTCAAAATGAATAAGAATAATGCGACTCAGAATATGAAGCAAACCTGCAATGATTAAATATGTTAAATAACACAAATGTATCTAATCCCATTTTATTAACCAATGTCTTTGCTGCTGACCTTTTCTCTTTGTGGCAAAAAGAAGAAGGTTGAAATGTCAGTGTGCGACCCAAACAGGTTGCCAGGTCCCCAGAAAAAAATCATCAACCACTGACTCTAACCCATTTCCAAAATGAATGAAAACTAACCCAATCACAGTTGACAGCTGCGTGATTCCATAAATGGCTTAAAAAATCAGATTTAGGCTATTTATATAGTTCTATATATCGTTTATTTTATAAGAGTGTAACTTTTCACAATACACTTTGTTTCAAAGCAGCTTTACAGAAAACCGTGATGCTCATGTTTATTTTATTTATACCATAAATATATTATATCAATATCATTTAATAATTCAAACAATGTCTTAAATGGAACTTTTTTTAGTTTGCATGTCCATACTGTCCATAAGAACGAGAGAGAGCGAGAGAGAGCGATAGATAAATGTGTAAATACACACATTTACTTTAGGCACTCAGCAGATAACACACACATCACACTACAACTACCTGGGTTTGAAAATCACATCCACGGGAAACTTTAATCATGCTGTGAAGGGGGGGTGGTGACACTCGAGTAAAGCACCAGGCCGTTCCTACGCCTCACAAACGGGCAATGTTCACCTATGAGATCCTATTAGAATTTGGCCTGAAATATGGAATCAGTATTGGAGCCCATTGCTCTCCTATGGCATTGAGTTTTGGTGTCCCACTGACATCCAACAGATTTCACCAAAGGGGAAAAACATCCGATGAGACCCTGCATGCAGAACTCTGTAAAAATGTATTACACGTGCACCGGCACACAACAAATAACGCATGCAGGGCAGAATTAGGCAAATATCCTCTAATCATAAAGATACAAAAAAGGGCAATTAAATTCTGGAAACATCTGAAGCTCAGTGACCCCAATCATATCATTATAAAGCCCTGCAATACCAAGAGATAAGCAAATAAAGCCAAGCCCCCCCCTCAGCTGATCCGAGCTTCAGTCCGATGCTTTTTTTTTTTTGTTTTCACTCACAGCTTACTGCTGGCTCTGCATCACAGCATCAGAAATCAGGCAGTTACTGCACAGTCCAAACGATCAACATCACTCACTGGCAAACCCAAACACAACAGCAGAGTAAAGTGCAATGCTATCTGGCCCTAAAGAGAGTGTACAGTATGGCAGAGTATCTGTACACAGTGTCAGATAAGAAACTGAGAAGCACGTTGACCAGATACAGACTCAGCGGATACAAGCTGATGATAGAGACGGGCAGATACAGAAAAACATGGCTGCCACCGGAGTGAAGATTGTGTTCTGTGATCTGAATCAGATGGAAACAGAGCTGCACTACTTCCTAACATAATGCCCCAAATACCAGAATACGACAGTGTTCTACGTAAAAATACAGCAGATCCATCAGACATTTCAAACTCTCTCAGACCAGAAGAAAGTGTCGTATCTGTTAGGAGAACAGAAGAACTGCTGTGTGTTTGGTGCTCAATATGTGTCTGCCTGTCACCATAGAAGAGAACACACTCAGCCTGCCCTGATCTGCTGTTTCCAGCACAGCTACATTATATTAGACCTAATTACTGTATTATATGTGGGGTTGTTTGGTGTGTGTGTGTGTGTGTGATAGAGAGAGTACCATAGAGAGAGAAGAGAGAGAGAGAGAGAGAGATGGTGTTTTTTTGTTGAGAAATAAATGCTCAAATACATAGTGTCATACTGTCAGGTTAACACTCTCAGTACAACAACAGCAGAACTATTTAAAGCAATAATGGAATCATCAGATAAAGGTCAGTCAAACTTTATTAACTTACAATTAAATTAAATGAATAGGACTTTGAAATAGTCTGTTAGGCTGTGATTTAGTGATAACAGTGATCCTGAATCATCATAACTCTTTTAATTATATGAAGAGAATATTGGTAACATTATATCATATGATAGCAAAGTCTTTGGTTCCAGTCATCGTGATATAGATACAGAGTACAGGTCAACAAATAGATATTTACAAGTATGATTAAATTGTGCCTTTCAGTTCACCTACATTGAGTGCTGAAACAATGTTACACTGATAATGAACACAGTAAAACTTTCACATGATACAAATTACATTCTGAAACAGTAGATATGTGTGAAAGCTTTTGTCTCGTCTTTTTTTTTTTTGGTGACAAGATTAGCAAACTTAGACCGAATATCAGACTGTTCCTTCAATAGGGCTACCTTTAGCCAGTTCAATTCTGTTTTCTTTTCTTTTCTACACAAGATAGTTAACCAACTAAAGCCTTATGGGTCTCTTTATGATGCCATTCTTCCCTGCCTTTTTAAAGAAGTATTTGTATGTGGTTGGCCCTGTTCGTCTAGTTTTTAATAGTAAGTGCAGGTATCAGGAATTGTACCTGATTGTTTAAAGCATGCTATTGTTAAACCTTCAATTAAATCATGTGTACTGTAAAAAACGTAGGCATCTAGCCACACCTAAACATTGGCACAGTTTACCATCCGTATAAGAACTGCACCAACATATTTTACAAACATATTTTTAACTCAACGTTTAAAAAGTATCTCTTCACGATAGCTTTTGATGTCCTTTGTTGTCTGTTCTCGCTTGTTTTGTTTTATATTTAACATAAGTCTTAGCTGTGGTTATTTTTAATTGTGCTTTTTAAATAAATTGAGATTTGAGTTGATAAGGAGCTCAATAAAATACGATAACAAAGAACTTCTTCATCCATTCTGCTGCTGGGATTAAATCCATCAGTCCACTGAATAAATATGATGGATTTAACATTATACTACTTTATCATTAAACACAAACATGAGAGATGCTTACACGCGCCTCTATTTTTCCTGGGCTGCCACTGATGAAGATCTTTCTTACTTATACCTTATACCATAATTACTTTATATTATGGTATTATTACATTTCTGAATCATAAAACTCCCCTTTCAGTGTAAATTGATTCACCAATAAATTGAAGATCCTGTCATAATTTCCTCATTGTGTCACTCCAAACCTGCATGGCCTTCTATCCTCTTTAAAAGACGACATTTGGAGAACAGGAAGAACCAGTAGGTGATGCTTGCTCGCTCTCATTGGCTATTAGTGACGGAGAGATGAAGCCTCGTGAAGCATTGAAGCTTTTCAGCCAAGTGCTTTACAAAAGGGTTCATTTCTCGAGGCTTCATTTGCTCACAGTACCACCTGATGACCAAAGAGTGCAAAACAAGCAGATACATTACAGATGGCCTGATGTGGTCTGTGATACACTGTATTTTGCGATAGTTAAGGATTAGAAATAATGGTGAAGAAAAAAAATAAATCTAATCTATTTATATGAATATAATGTATATTTCATAATGACTGTATAACATAACAACTGTGTAATAAACGTATTGGCTTAAAATGAATGGGGCTATCAAATGTGTGTAAAATGTGTTTGCTCATAATAGGCCAATATTATTAGTCTAAAACTGGAAAGTGGCTGAGTTTATCAGGGCAGAGGACTGTGAATTTCCAAGATTCGAACTGCTTCCTGAACCAGTCACAGGCCAAGCGAGGCTTCGGACGTCATCAGTAACATCATTGCTCTAAAGCAGAGATCCTCAAATCTGGCCCACGAGATCCACTTTCCTGCAGAGTTTAGCTCTAACCCTAATCAAACACACCTAAGCGGCGAATCAGTGTCTTCAGGATCATATAAAATCACAGGTAGGTGAGTTTGATCAGGGTTGGAGCTAAACTCCGCAGCGCATTGGCCCTCCAGGGCAAGACTTGAGGAACCCTGCTCTAAAGCGATACAAGCCTCGATACGCACGTTCTGAAAGCTGCCGGGATTTCTCGACACACGCTCCGAAGCCTCGGCACAGAACGTAGGGCTGGACAATTAATCAAATTTCTAATCGCTATTACAATTATGGATGCCACAGTTATGTAATCGTTCAAAGCGGCAATAGAAAAGCACTAAACGTTTTGGCTATCACGGGTTGTAAACATCAAACATTTTTTATATTTACGATTTGAGTTTGGGGACGCTCCGTCTCGATTGGGAACAGTTAAATAATTGTAATGACAATAAAGCCTCGAATCGTTCGGGGGTGCAAATCAGCCTTGAAATCTTCTAGTGTGTGGCCAGCCTTAGATTCTTTGTGATTTAGAGAGAAGGACACATTACTTCATAGTATGTAGTGTTAACCAAACCATATGATCTGATATATAATTTTAATTTTATTTATTTGTTTGTTTATTTAATTATGGTTAAAATATAATATATTCTTCTCTCGTTATCAGATCTGAGGATTGTTCTAGTGGGAAAAACTGGGGTTACACTTTATTTCGATAGTCCACTTTAGACATTCTATTAACTATAAGTAACTTTGTAACTACATGTCAACTAATTCTCATTAATTTGCAACTAAATGTCTACTAACTCTCAGAGTAGACTGTTAGGGTAGGTTTAGGGTTAGTAGAATAAGTTGACAAAGAAAGTGTTAGACGATATTAAGCAGACAGTTTACTAATATTCTACTAACTGCTAGTTGACATGTAGCTGCACAGTTACTTACCGTTAATTTAATGTCTAAAGTGGACTATCGAAATAAAGTGTTACAAAACGGGAGCATGAAGCGTTTCACTGGAAACACTATATTGCGGCAGAGTGTGTTCCGACGCTAGTTCCCCAGAGTCAGTTAACTAAAACCCCCCCCCTTTGAGAGAGAGAAGGTGATGGGAGACACAAACGTCTCAGTGACTGACACTCCAGGCCTGTTTGATACTGAAATGTCAGAAGAACAACTGAGTGCTGCAATCAAGAACTGCGTCTACAAGTCTGTTCCTGGTCCTCATGCGTTTCTGCTGGTCATCAGACTGGGTGTGAGATTCACAGACGAGGAGAGAAACGCAGTGAAATGGATTCAGGAGAACTTCGGAGAAGATGCAGCTCGTTACACCATCGTTCTGTTCACTCATGCTGATCATCTGAAGGGTAAATCATTAGATGAGTATATCGAAAAAAGTAAAAATCTCAGGGCTCTTGTTCATTCGTGTGGTGACAGATTTCACTCATTCAATAATGAGAACATGAGGAACCGCTCTCAGGTCACAGGACTGCTGGAGAAGATTGAGAAGATGGTGGAAGAGAATGGAGGACAGCACTACACTAATGAGATGTATGCACAAGCCCAGGAAGAGATCCAACGGAAGGTTTTTAGACAAAACATGATATTCTGGGGGGATCTACAGCAGGCATGAGCAGTAATAGGAGCATTATTAGCAGAGAGCAGGAGCAGCATTTGCCGAGAAGCAGTGTCAAGGAGAAGCATGAGCAGCAGCATAGTTGCACGAGCAGTGACAGTAGCAACATTAGTGTTAAGCACATAATGAGAAACTAGGGATATGACACACACCACACACACCACCTGTTTGTTTTATGGTTTAATGGGACTCCTCCATAGGCGTACATGTTTTTTTATTAATAATACTGGACAGACCGTATTTTTTCTAATTGCCCTACACCCAGCCTACCCCTATACCTACCCCTCACAGGAGACTTTCTGTATTTTTAGATTTTCAAAAAAACGAATTCTGAATTATTTTTAAGCCTTTTGAATTATGGGGACACTGAATATGTCCTCATAAATCACCTTCTCGTTCTTTATGTCATACCCATGTTATTATACAAAATTGTGTCCTCATAAACCACATAAACAATCACACACACACACACACACTGTCTCACTCACTCACACACCACACACACACACACTTTCACACACACTCTCACCCACACCCACACTCACACACACACTCACTCACACACTCCCTCACTCACACACACAAACACACACACCCACAACCAGCACACACACCACACACACATCACTCACTCACTCATCTCACACGCACACACCTCCCCTCACACACACACACACCAGCACTCACTCACTCACCACTCACTCACACACACACCCCACACACTCACACAAGCCACTCACACCCACCTCACACACTTTCTCTCTCACACACCCACACACACACTCCCTCACTCACTCACTCACTCAACACACACACACACTCACTCACTCACTGACTCACTCACTCACTCACACACACATCACTCACACACACACACATCACTCACTCACTCACTCCACACACTCACTCAACACACACACACCACACACCCACTGCACTACACACACTCACACACACACACACCACTCACTCACTCACACACACACACACCTCACACCACACTCATCCAGCTCACACACACACTCACCTCACTCACTCACTCTCACTCACTCACTCACTCCACACACACACACACACACTGTCTCAGTCTCACTCCCGTCACACCACACACACACTTACGCACTCCACCACTCACACACACACACACCACCCCCCCACACTGTCTCACTCACTCACCCACATACCCACACACTTTCACACACACACACACTCATCTCCCTCACACACTCACTCAACACACACACACCGCGCACCACCCACCACACACTCACTCACTCACTCCTCCCTCACTCTCACAAACACACACACCACACCACTGGCCTCACTCACTCACACACACACATCACGTTCACCCCCACACACACTCACTCACTCACACACTCCTATCACACACACACACACACACTCACTCACACACTCTCTCCCACACACACTCACTCACTCTCACACACACCACACACCCACACACACACACACTCACTCACTCACTCTCTCTCACACACACTCTCACTCACTCACTCAAACACGCACACACACACACACACTGAAAGTCACTTTCACTCACACACACACACACTCACTCACGATCACGCACTCCACACACACACACCACACTTGCACACACAACACTCACTCTACTCACCCACTTCCTCAATCCCACACACACACACTCACGCCCCTCACACACACTCACTCACTCACACACACACACACACACACACACACACAACACACACACACACACTCACTCATTTCACTTCACACTCCACAAGCTCACTTCCACTTCCACACACCACACACACAACACTCTCTCTCTCCCTCACTCACACACACACTCACTCACACACGCACTCCACACACACACACACACATATACACTCACACACACACACACACGCTCACGCAAGCTCACTCACCCGCAACACACACAACACCACCCACCACTGTCCGCACTCACTCACGCACCACCCAACACACACTTCCCAACACACACACACACACTCACTCACTCACACACACACACACACACACACACTCTCACTCTCACTCTCACTATCACTCACACACACACACACACTCACTCACACACACACACACACACACACACTCAGTTAAGTTAAGTTGTATTTAATTAGAATATTAAGTATTTCAACCTGACTAATTTGGTTATTTGAACTATAAAGTTTTAGTTGGAATACTTTATGAAAGGTGAGCTTACTTTTCAGACCAAAGTTCATGTTCATTTTACCTAATCTGGTTTATTTTCATGGGTCAGCCAAATAAATAATAATTTTATTTCAAAATGTATTTTAGTTCAATTATAAATAACTATTTTATTTCAAATATTTCAGTTACATTTCGGCAGACAGCTTTTTTTTATCCCTATTTAAATTCATTTCAACAGCGCATGTCATCATGTCAGCGATTAAAACATATCAACTGCAAATCGAAACAATTAACTTTCTCAAGATCTCGGCAAAGGATGATTAAACAACTCTGAGAATTTAAATTTACACAACTGAGATTATTCAATAAACTCTGCTCCTTTTATAGTCATCACTTCGTCTCCTGCTTCTGCTCTTCTCTGGCTTTGCTCATTCAACTTCTTGGCTGATAGAAGACTGTTAATAGAGTTTTGGTACCAGACAAGACTCGCTGTTAACAGGTTTTAGCTATTAAACTTAGCTGACTAGTTGTTCTGTTACCAGACAAAACGGATATTTCCTGACAGGATCTTTTGTTTTTCAACAGACGAACAAAAAACCTTCACTAGGGTGAGGTATATGGCAAAAATGGAAAATAAACACAATAAGCTACAAAAAAGCCAACATTATGTAGTGTAAAACATTGCCACCACTCACAGGTGACAAAAGGGGCTTCTGTAAAGTGAATGGGACAACATAATTCACTGTGTGCATGATCATTAGTTTCATATCAAACCAGTGTAAGTCTGTGGTATATCCTCATTCACAGGAGCAGATGTGTGGTGTGTGTGTGTGTGTGTGTGTGCTGTGTGTGAGAAACTCCTGTAATGAAGACGGGTCACAGCCTTCTAATGAAGAAAAGCGAATCTCTTATCAGAGATCAAAGACTAACATAACTGATGTGCTCATTGAGAGGCAATAGTCTGCATTATTAATACTCAGATTATCTCACACACACACACAACACAAACACCCACACCACACACACACACACAACACACACACACACCACACACAAACACACCACACACACACACAAACACAGAGGCTCCAGCATGATACACAATCTGTTTGAATAAAAAAATAAGACTGCAGTTAAATTAAGAAATGATAAATTCTTGAATCATAAAAAGTTTCTGCACTCAGTATTTTTATTTTGTTGTCCATTACAGATATCTAAAAACTCTTAAAGGAATAGTTCACACACAAAAAAATGAAAACCAAAAGTAACCACACACTCCAGTTAACAATTAACATCTGTGCAACCAAAAGCTGAAACATAAATTATCATTAAGTTTTTTAACTTGAAAACTTGTGCTTCTGGAGTCCTGGACATTAGTATACTCCATAATACGCTTCCGCAGTGAACAAGCTGCATTGCGTTGTCCCTCCACTCTCGCATCAAAATCAGCACATATGGTTAGAGCCGTTTAAACGCTGCTTGATCTTTTACTTTACTTTTAGTCATTTAGCATACGCTTTTATCCAAAGCGACTTAGAAATAAGAAAAAGTAATTAAAGCTAAAAGCTAAAACTCTATAAATACTAATATATATACACAATTTAATAAAATAAAATAAATTAAATAAAAATGGCAAATGCATACAACATTTCAAAACTAAACATTTAAATGAAAACAAAAAAAAATAAAGCTAAAAACAATTCAAAAATATTAAAAGAACAAAAAGGTATGAGTATAATAATGATTCTAACATAACACTAAGCAAAATACCAAAAAAAACAACTACATATGTGTGTATGTACAGCCACACACACACACATATACAGTACATACATATATATATAAATACATTCAATATACTGTATATATATTATTTCATTTCCATTTAATTTGTTGAAGTATTAAAATAACTCAAACTAAATAAAACTAAAACTTAATAAAAAACCTATATAGACATAATAAAAATCTAATAAAATGACATTACTACAACTGTAACTAAAACTAAAAATCGATAACTAATACAAATCAAACTACATAAGTTTATCAGTAATCCTAAAAAAAAAAAATAACACTGAGCAAAACACACATGCTAAAATAACAACAAATTACTAACACATAGTAAGAAATGGTTACAAAAACTGAAACAGAAGCGAAACAAGTAATAGAAAAGAGGAGAAATAAAAAGCGATACTTATCTTGATCTGTGCAGATTTCTCTCCTAAATCAGACGAGACGACTTTTTCCGGGGAAGAGTATGATGGATTATTGGATTTAGTTAAAAAACATCTAATGCTGGATGTGTTTCAGCTTTGTCTTCTCCAGATGTTAACGAGGATGGAGTGCTGTGGATTACTTGTGAGGCTTGTATCAGCTCTCATTCTGACGGCAACAATAATGCAGAGAATCCATTGCGTGAGCACTGTGCAATGCTACATTTATCCAAACCTGAGGAAGACACAAACTCATCTACATCTTGGATTCCCTGAGAGTGAACACATTTTCAGTAAAGTGTAGTTTTTAGTAGAACTATTTCTTTAAATCAATGTATGTTTACTTTAAAAGGAAAATGACTTAAAGGTCACATATTGAACACCTTTCTGGAGTTTTATTTGAGGTTTTGATGTCCTTAAGAATATATATTTGCGGTATAAGCACCAAAAAGCATCTCAATATATTTTTACAGCTCCTCTCTCAGGAGATCTGCTGAGCACAGGTCGATTTTGGCCTGTCTAATTAATATTCACGAGCATCTCTTCTGATTGGCCTGTTGTCACAGCGCTAGCTGGAGGCAGCAAAACAAAGGGGAAACTGGAGGTGGCCCATTCAAACCAGCGCAGATTCGGCTACATAAGGAGCTTAAAATGTCATCTTGTTGTGATGTTGGGTGCCAGAATTAGAATTAGAAATTGGATCGCATATCACACACACTGCACACATATAAGTTTCTCTGTTGGTATGGGTGAGTGTACATCAGTTTCATCACCTTAATCATGTGGTATTCCTCAAGGGTCTGTGTTGGCACCGCTTCTCTTCTCTCTCTATATGCTCCCATTAGGTTAGATTCTGCATAAATACAGTGTGTCCTTTCACTACTATGCAGACGATACACAGTTGTATTTACCATTTAAGTCAAATGATTCCACTGCCATGGAAAGATTGTTGGCCTGTCTGAATGATGTCAAGGCATGGATGTCTGTAAATTTTTTGACCCTAAATGAATTGAAAACATAATTGATTATTTTTGGTCCCTATGAACTTGACAACGCAGTTCAAATTAAGCTGGGTCCCCTGAGTCCTTTTAGGAAACACCATGTAAAAAATTTGGGGATGATTTGCGACAGCGCACTAAAATTCGACAAGCAGATAAATTAAATTGTCAGAACGAGTTTTTTTCCAATTGAGGATGATCTCTAAGATTCGCTATATTATGGTGCTCAAACTAATGTTTTAGACAGACTGCAGATGGTCCAAAATGCGGCTGCAAGAATGCTCACAGGTACTTGTAAATTAGATCATATTACCCCGGTGTTAAAATCATTGCATTGATTGCCTGTTTCTTTTAGGATTAATTTCAAAATGTTATTATTTGTATTTAAATCTCTACATGGCTTAGCTCCATCTTATATTGCTGATCTAATTCAGGAACAAAAGCCAATGAGATCCCTACGATCTCAATCACAGAAACCTCTTTGTTGTTCCTCGGTCTAAGATGAAATCTAGAGGGGCGCGTTTGTGGTCGCTGCCCCTAAATTATGGAACAGCCTGGCGTCATATATTAGGGACGTACCGACGCTCGATCAGTTTAAAAGCCAGTTGAAAACATATTTTTTTATGATAGCGTTCGAACATAGATAAGCGAAGGTTGCTAGTACCATATATGCCTCTTCTGATCCTAGTTAAGATGTATTTTGATTGTCTTTTTTAAGGTTTCTTTTTTATATTACTTATATAATTATATGGATGTGATCCCTTTTTAAAAGGTGTCTTCTGTAGAATAATGGTCAACGTGTGTTTTATTCGTGCTTATTAAAAAGAATACTTTGAATTTGAATCATACACGAGAGACCCACAACAGCGCACAAACACACACACACACATCTCACACTCACTCACACAGACACACATCACTCACACACCTCACACTCACACACACACACACACAAAAAAAAAACACACACACACACACACTCACACACACTCACACACACACACTCACACACACTCACACACACACACACACACACACAAAGAGAGAGAGAAACACACACACACACACACAAACACAGACAAACACACACACACAAATCACACACACACACACACAGAGACAGAGAGAGAGACACACACACACACAAACAGAGACACAACACACACACACACACACCACCCACACATCACACACAACACAGAGACACACAGAGAGAGATGAGAGCACACACCCCACACACACAGAAAAAACACACAACACACACAAACAGAGACAGCGAGACACACACACACACACACACAAAAACAGACACACAAACACACACACAGACACACAAACACACAAACACACACACAAAACACACAGACAAAACCACAACACACAGAACACACGAGACAGACACACACACAGAGACACCACACACACAGAGACACACACCACACACCCACCAAACACACACACACACACACAGAGAGCGACACACACACACACACACAACACACAGAGACACAGACACAGAGAGACACAAACACACACAGACAGACAGACACAGGAGAGAGCAACACACACAGAGACAAAGACACAGAGAGAGACACAAACACACCACAGCACACACAGAGACAGAGAGAGACGAGCCACCACCACAAGCAACAACACACACAGCCAAACACACACAACACACCAACACAACACCCCACAGACGACAGACACAAAGCCACAGAGACACACACACCAGAGACACACAAACACAGAGAGAGAGAGAGAGAGAGAGACACAACACACCCACATACAGACATAACACACACACACACACAACAACACACCACACAACAGGACAGGACACACACACACACACACACACACACACACACACACACACACACACACACACACACAGACAACCAGAGACCACACACACACACACACACACACACACACACCACACAGCTGTTACACACACACAGAGAGAGAGCAGAGAGAGAGAGACACCCCACACACACACACACACACACAAACAACCAAAATCTATTGTTTTTGGCCAACTTTTGATTTACAACATTTTACCACTGAAAAACTTTGTCATTTTAACTGTAAAAGACTAAAAATGCAAAAAACTTGTTAATTACCTGCAATTATTTGTTTAAAATTTGAGAATTGTTTAACTGTTAATTATTTGTGAAAATAACTAGCCATTTCTGAGCCAAAAAACTGTTATCCACGTTACACAGGTATAAAACAAAGTATTCATATATAATATTACTAACATTATATTAGTTAACACACATTATATATTGTTTTACTGTTAATTTCAGTAAAATACATTTCACAGATTTATTATTTATTGGCTACTTTTAACTTAGGACACTCTTATTCACATAATTTCACTTTCATATTTGAAATGTAAGTGGGGTCTAAAAATCTGAGATCACTCAAAAACAATACTTACATTAGATATGATCAAAATCAATTCCGCTTTCACTTTAATTGTAATTCTAATTAACATTGTCGCTCTCTCTCACTATAAAAAATACATTTTATGAATGTTTTTGTGCTCAGAACCTGCAGTCAATGCAAAATACAGATCCAAAGATCACGTGCTCAGCCATGAAACTAGTGTTTATTTCACTATTCCACAAAGCAATAATAAATAGGCTAAAGGCATTGCCACATTGCTTTCATTTATACAGACTTTAATAGCTTTATTTACAGATGAACTCTCATCTTTCATTTATTTGCGTGTGTGGGTTTCTTCCAGTCTTGACTGTTTGAGATTAGCATCTATGAGTGAAGGAAACATTTCGCTTCAGTTTGACACTGGAGTTTTAAAATGTAATCCAGATGTTTTCGGGCCAATGATTGTGCAGGAGGGAGAATGACCGCAGTGCTGATTGGGCGTGTGCATGAGGGGGCGCGCGGGGGCGGCGGCGGAGGGGGCTCGGGGCCGGCTGCTCCGGGGGGGGGGGGGGCTAGAGGCAGATTGCAGAAGACAGAGAAGAAGAACCATCAGAGGGAGATGATGATGATGATTATTATGAGAGAGAAAGAAAAAAGGCACATCCAAAACCAAATAAGAAAACAAAAAAAAAGAGAGGAGAGAAAAGGGGGGAAAAGCGTTGAGGGGGGAAAGGAGGGGAGGGGAAATTGAAAAGGAAACGGAAGGGGGCAGGAAAAGGAAGGAAAAACGGTCAGTTCACCCAAAAAAAAATGAATATTATGAAAATGTAAAATTTTTTCCATCTCTGTGTTGTTCAACCCTCCGGAAAGCCCATTTCTGCCACGGAATAAAAAATTAAGGTAATTGTGATTTTTTTTTAAATCTCAACAATTCTCACTTTTGTCCCTAACAATTCTGAGTTATATCACACAATGTCTGACTTATGAGTCAGAATTATGCGGATATAAACTCGGAAAGAACCTATGTGAGAGATAAACTCTGAATTAGAGGATACAATCAGCAGTATGAATATATAACTTAGAATTATGAGACAAAAAACCCAGAACCCAGGAAGTTGAGACAATCAGACTATGCAAATTTAAAACTCAGAACTATGATATATTAACGAAGATGAGATACAACTCAGAATTTTTATTGAATATTATAAAGTCAGGACAGACAGAATTTGAGATACAACCCAGAATTTTTAGAAAAACTTTGTAGAAATTATGAGATTTAAAAACCCAGAAGACAGACTTTTTAAACAAACTAAGAATTTGAGAAATAAAAACCAGAAGAATTTGTAAAAAAACTCAGAATTATGAGATAAAAACCCAGAATTTTTAAACAAACTCAGAATTGTAGAGATAAAAACCCGAATTTTTAGCCAAAACTCGAATGTATGATATATACCAACTCAGACTTATGATTATACCAAACTCAGATATGAGATAAAAAACCCAGAATTTTTATGAAAACCCAAGACCGGAATTTTTAGCACAAACCCAGAATTTTTAGACAAACTCAGAATTATGAGATATAAACTCAGAACTATGATATATATATAAACTCAGAATTATGAGATACAACTCAAAATGGAAAGGTATGAACTCAATTTAGAGGAAAAAAATTATAATTGCGAGATATAAACTCAGAATTGCAAGGGAAAAAAATAATTCAGAGTTTACATCTCGCAGTTCTGACTTCAGTTTACATAACTGTGAAAAACAAAGTCCGAATTAATTGTTTTTATTTCATGGCGGAAACAAGCTTTCCTACCATCTGCATTAAACAAGGAAAACGGGGGGGGGGGGGGTGGAGGTTTTTCACTGCCCAATCACCAGCCACGTTCTGTGCACAGATACAGAGCAGCGTGAACATTCAGCTGAATGTCTCCTTGCAGAACACAAGTTTAGAACAACATAAAGATAACAGCATTTTCAGTTTGGGATGAACTGTTCCGAACAGAGAAATGGTAAAAGATGGATAAAGAAAAAGAGATTCATAAAGATGAAGGTAGTGTGGACTGAGGATGAGGAGGAGGAGATTTGGGGGTGGGATTGTGTCAGATAAGGTGCTTTGGCCCCTCAGGTTGGACTCAATTACTAAGCAACAGTTCTGTCGCTGACTCCACGTCCCAGGATTTCGACGACAACGCTGCTATTACGGCGTTCTGAGGAGAAGAGAACATCCACATGTTGTTCCCATTCAGTGTGTTGATTTTTGGGGGAAGATTTCTGATGGAGGAAGGATAAAAAGGGGACAGGGGAGGGAAAAACAATACTCTTATGTGCTACCAACAAACATTCAATATAAGCACTGCCCATTTCTTTTCACAAATTCAACATTACCTCTCCTTTTTCAGAATAGTTCCGGTGCAAAAAACAAAAAAATAAGAAACAACATCAAAATGGTTACCAAAAATCACAGGCCACAACAACAATATAGGTATGTTGCAATAATTATGCCCTTTTGGTACAAAAAAAGATTTGACACAGAAGAAAGTTGCTTTGCAGAGGAAAAGTGCATGATGAAAGTTTGTGGAGATGTAGAAGTGTGCAGTTTTTAGTTTGTGATAATTATTTTCCAGCTTTGAAAAACTGCAATAAATGTGATATACACAAATGTATGGAAGATCATTTCTGCCACAGAATAAAAAAAAAATAAAAAGGTAATTGTGACTTTTTCTCTCACAATTCACTTTTTTATCAGAATTCTGAGTTGATCTCGCCGTCAAGAGTTAGAAGTTCTGACTTATTTGTGTCCACCACGGAAAAAAAAAAAAAAAAAAAAAAGTAGTTTAAGGTAACTGTGAGTTTATTTTGATCCTTTTACAGCAACCACTCCCATTTGCTTTATTGCAATTGTGAGTTTATTTACTATTTACATGTATTAGCCACACGATTTTCTTACAACTTTTTTTTTTGCAATTCTGAGTTTATATATTTGCATACTGAGAACAAACAAAGCACAGGCTTGTGAGCTACATACAATTCAAAGAATAGGGGGGGAAAAGAAAAAAAAAAAAAAGGAAAAAACAAAAGGATTCGAAATTGCGAGATTTTGTGATTTTATAAAATGTCGCAATTATGTTTTATTTTGTAAAACAAGCTTCCATACAAATGTGATATCAATGTGTGTATTTACTCACTTTATCAAAGCCCATAGCGCAGAGTTTGGAAGAGTTTAGGTTTGTTATTTGGCGAAGTTTGCGAGTGTAGTCTGGGCTGGAGACGGGAGCTCCTGCGTACACATGTGACCAGAGTCGAGCCGTCTGTTTGAACATCTCTGGGTTCTGTTTATACTTCCAGACAGGAAATAAAGAATGTTAAAAGAGGAAGTGACCAATTCAGACTCAAAACATGCTTGTTTATATTAGCAAGTCATTTTATGTTTTTCTAGAAGAAAGGAAAAAAGAAAAACGGTGCGCTTGAAAGGTTGAAACTACACTGGTGGTGATATATGTACACCTACTATTCAAAGTCTGAGAGGCAGTTGAGGTGGTAAGAGCTTTTTTTTTTATTCAAAAATTGTTTTTTTGGAAAGGAAAAGAAGCCTTCTGAATGCGTGTATTTGGTTTCAAAAATGTTTTATAATAATAAAATTTTTTGTACATATAAAAAATTAAAAATTTTAATATTTAAAAAATTTAAAAAATATGTGAAATATTATTTTACAATTATTTAAAAACAATAGCTGTTTTCAAATCGTGAATTGTGTAGGTTTAAAATGTAATATATCTTCTGTGATTCGCGGCAGCTGTATTTTTTTCAGACATCATTACTGCAGTCTTCAGTTTCACATGATCTTCAGAAATCAGTATAAATGCTGATTTGCTGCTTCGAGAACCATTTTCCTCTGATCTTATCAAGTTGAAACAGTATTGTGCTTGCACAATATTTTGTGGAAACTTGATTTGCATTTATTTTTCAGGGATTCACAGAATGAATAGAAGTTCAATGAAAGCAAAAGAAGAACTGCATTTAAACTTGAAACAGAAAATATTTTGTGACATTATAAATGTCTTAACTGTCACTTTTGATCAGTTTAATGCATCCCTGCTTAATATCAATTTTCAAAAAAATATATATAATAATTGAACGGTATAGTACATCTACCAGTTACTGCATGAATGGATGGTTTTTTTTTTTTTTTTTTTTTAAAATTCTATCAAAATTCATCAACAGTACATCAGCACAGCATTCTTACTTTAAAATGTGCAGCGCACACAATAATTTAATTTAATCTTTGCCATTTAAAAGTGTAATAATCACATTAGAATGCATCACAATTTCTTTTTTCCAGCCCTTTGTTACACTATTTATGATACAGAATGTAAGACTTTTTATGGCCTTAAATTTGAAAACTAAATTTAAGACTTATTTTTTTAAGGGCCCAAATGAATGCTACACAAAAGCCATTGTTTCCAACACTTTTGTTGCACATAGGGATGGGCGAGTCTTATAGTTTGCAAATACCGGAGTTTAATAAGTTGTATAAAAAAATTTCCCACGATAAGAATTAGTCTTCCCCGCGATTAATAGATAATAAGATAAGTTTAGTTTTGTGACATATTCTGTGGTGCGACGTGCGGAAGGGCGGACGTGTGAGAAATGAAGGGGGGTTTGTTTTACTCGCTTGAATGAGGAGCTCCTTCTAATCTTGAACTGGGTTTGGTCCAGGGAGGGCTTGTACAAAAAAAAAATCGGTCTGAATAAATGTAGCAGAGTATTGCATGTGTATGAGCCTGTTTAAACCTGTTGTCCAACAAAGATATCATTTATTGACATGCTTTTTCTCCAAATTAACTTAATAACATAACATAGTTTGAAATAACTTCTTTTGTGACCAGACGTGGTTTCATATTACAGAACGAGAGTGTACACAGTGATAAAGGCTATCGATTAGCACTGCATTATAAATATACTCTATCCTTATAAAAAATACCCACGATTGCTTGAAGAACACAGATAAACCATAAATTTTGTGCAATCGTATGTTTATTGTCTTCAAGTTTTATCAGCTAAAATTTCTCTATCTCCGTTGTGCGTTTTATTCAGCGATAACTGATGCCTTTGTCCATATCAGGGATTTCCTGGAGCGTGTCAGTAGTATTACTTCCACGATGCATGTGTGGAGTTTCTGCGCAAGCGCGCCCTCCGGCTTCCGGTATGAATTAAACAGTCATTACATTATGTGTGTACTATGTGTGTATTATGTGTTACGTTTAGACTTGTGCCGGTATTCGGTAATGCGATATATCACGGTAATGAATATGCACGATATTGTTATCGTGGGCACTTCTAAATACCGTGAATAATTATATATTACAAATTATTCCGAATTTTGAAAGCATTTTAAGAATACTTTTCCCATCAACTGGTCAAAATGCACACCACCACTGTATGCTGCGTGAAAGACGCGTGCGCACTCTGATGTAAACAAGCGCGGACGAGAAGCGCACGGCGGAACATGTGAGAGACGCTCTGGGTGAAAGCGCACTTTCTCTGACAGCAGATGGCGCTAAACTGCAGAAATAATAATAATAAACATAATTCATTTAAATGCAGCCGTTACCCCAAAAACCCTGTAAACAAAGCAGCTGCACTACTTTCTGCTTCTGAATCATGTTTAAATGATTTAAACATCCATTCAGATTTGTGTATTTGCCATGATGTTCATCACAGCGCCAAATACTTACATATTGAGACTTAATAGGCTATTTATTTTCAAACTTGTTTTACATTTTAATCTGGACTACAACATGCCCTAGATATTGTTTGAAAGTGTTTTGATTCTTTATTGTTCGGTCACACTTCACATTAGTTAATTCATTAGTTAACATAAACTGCCAATGAAAAATTCTGAACATTCATTAATCTGAGGTAATTACAATATTTAATAACAGGTTGTTAAAATCGAAAGTTGCAACTGTGTTATTTAATGAGCTAACATGAACTAAATGAATTTTTTTTTAACAAAGATTAATAGCTTCTGTAGCAAAATGTAGCTATTGCTCAATGTTAATGTTAATGCATTAACTAAGCTTAACTAATTAGGTTTTATTGTAAAGTGATAGCTATTGGTCTTTATAGTTCTTTTGCACTTTAATCTGTGTAAAACTTTTAACTTTATACAATTTTCTGTATTGCTTTATTGCATTTAAATGTTCAGTTATTTTTGTTATAAGAAAAAATTATGAAACCTGTTGTAATGTATTATGACAGCACTTTTTTTAAAACAAAATTTCAATATCGTGATAATACCGTATACCGTGATAAAAGCATGAGCAATTAATCGCAACATGAAAATTTGATACCTAGTTACGTTATGTGTGTATAAAATAAAATAGGAAAAATAATACTTTTCTCTAAAGAAACAGGATTCCTTGAATTATGGTCATTGATATCGTTACTGCAATAAATACCGTGCTATATTTTTAAGCCCATATCAGTTGCACATTCCCAACACATCTACCTGATTGGCAACTACTGCGTCCTGCGGATCATCTGGTTCAGCGGCGGCCAGAAGCGCCTGTAGTGACAGTAAGACTGTTCGTAGAGTCATCGCCGCTGCCCTGAAACACACACAGCTTCAGCTCCAGCGCAGTTCACTTCTCTACTGTGCGCTCAGTGAGATCTTACCACTGGTCCTTCAGGATGTCCAAACAAATGGCACCTGTTACTGAGCTGATGTTGGGATGCCAGATCTTCGTTATAAACCGAACCTGAAAAACATCAGTGGATAAATGCAACAGTTATTTAATTGTCATTTAAAAGACACACTAGTCAAAAACAGAGGTGGATCTCATGGATTGATTCAGTCTCAATTCAGGGCGTCACAATGATTCTTGATTCATCTCAATTTTAAACTAGGAACAAGTTAAGACAGATCGTTGCCATATTTAGTTTTTTAAACAAACAAAAATAAGAAGTGATTTCTGTGCAAACATATTCATGTCACTTAAAGCAAAGATATTATAGTTAAGTAAAACTAAAACCATAAAAAACTTTTACTGAAATAATAGAAAATAAAATATAAAGAAACTTCAACTTATTTTATTTCATCTAGCTGCCAAGGCAACATTTCTCATTTTCATTTTAAGTTTAAGTCCTAAAATAACTAAAACTAAATAAGCTAAAAATAATAAAGACTAAACTAAATAAATAAAAAAAAAAACTATGCTACAGACAAGACACAAAACAAATAAAATAAAATATGACAAAAACACACAACAAAAAACAAGGCAACATTTCTTGTTTTTGTTTAGTTTAAATGGATGTACTAAAATAGCTAAAACTAAATAAAATTAATACATGATTTATAAACTATACAGGCATGCTTAAACTATTCATAAAAATAACAAAACGTCTACGAATTTAACTAAGATTAAAGTGAAAACGGAAAATATAAAAATAAAATCGAATTCAAAATACTCACAAAAATAATAATAGTATATCAATGATACAAAAATACTGATTAAATGAAATGGTACGTCTATATAAAGGTTTCTTTGAGATTTGTAAAATAAAGCTTGTTGAGTTTATACGAAGGCTCCTGCATGTATTTCTTTTGCACAAACACACTGCACTGCTAGTCAACACTACCTTAATATTAGGGCTGCACGATTAATCGAATGTGATTGTCATGCGCATTTTGTTAGTAAAGCCGGTTCTGTGATCAGCAGGAAATCATCCTCACATGCTTTCAGATGGAGTAGCATTTACTACACAGAGCCGTAGTTCACTGACAAGTTACGCAACAAAAAATTGCGACGATATTATTGCGCGATTCTGAAATCATTCGCGATAATGACAATGACGGACGGTGTTTGCCATAGCTTCTCAGAACTACGATCTGTGTAGTAATAATGCTGCTCCTCTGTTTGAAAAAGAACGTGATGAAAATACCACATTTAATAACATATTTTTACTCCAAACTCATAACGTCAGTCGACTGTTTGAAATAAATCCTTCTGTGAGATGATGTGGCTTATTTCATAGTATTTAAGCAGCGATGAAGGCATCGCATTATAAATATACTTTATTTTAACGAAAATTATAATAATAATAAGAACTCAGATGAACCGTATATTGCCGTAGTCGTGTGTTTGTAAGTCACGTTGAATCAATGAAAGCAGTCGAATCTTCTGTTTATTCAGCTGCAGCGATAGGCATTTTCTGGGTTTCGTCTGCGAGGCGTATTTGGAGTTTCTCTGGCCTTCGGATGGAGATTTACTGCTGATCACAGAACCGTGCTTCACTGAAAGATACGCATGACAATCACAGCTTCTGTCGAATCGCGATCTCGGTTCCATTTTGATTTATCGTGCAGCCCTAGCTAATATCACAAATCATGTAAATACAGCCCCACATGTTTCTGAGCAAGAGTCTGTAACAACACACCCAGTTTAACTAGATCGGCCAGTATTTGGACTCGGCAGAACATCATCGTCTCGTTACTCACCTTTGGAGGATTAAATGGATATGTCTCTGGAATTTTAATTTCTAGCTGAAATCTGCCACCTACAAAACAAGACAGAAAGTAGAGCCAAAATCAAAGCAAGATAAAAAATCAACATCATACCCCAGCTAACAAAAAAATGTTCCAAGAACGTTTTGCTAACGGTCGTTCACATTAAATTATAACATCGTTATTTCTGAATTTTTTACTTGGTTATGTGAGTGTTAATGGAACATTCCATATTATAATTTTACAAACATTCTGAGAATGTTACTTTTGAATGATGTCTGAACATTCTGAAATGAGTAGTAACATTTAAAAAACATAACTAACTGAAACGTTTCAGGAAAGAACACTCCATGAATGAAGTATAAATAATGTTGTGCTAACATTTTGAGAACATTATTAAAGTGAACATTCTATTAACGTTACTGAAGAACATTTGTTCATAACTTTGAGAGACTTTTGCCAGAATAAGCACACCGTCATGGGAACAAATAGAACAAATTTATTTTTCATAAATATAACCCTGTTGAAAAAAACAGCATATGCTGGTTAGGTATGTTTTGACGCTGGGGATATGGCCTTTGTGGTTTTATGCTGGTCCTTTGCTGGTTATGCTGGTCCTTTCTGGTTGATGCTGGTCTTTGCTGGTTATTGCTGGTCCGTGCTGGTTTAAACGGGTTACCTTTGCTGGTTTTATGCTGGTTTACTTTGCTGGTTTTTAAAACTGTCCTTTGCTGGTTATGCTGGTTCCTTGCGGTTTTAAGATGGTCCTTTTTTGGCGGTTACAATGGTCCTTTGCGGGTTTATGTGGTCCTTTGTGGTTTTTTTTTTTAAATGGTCCTTTGTGGGTGTAAACTGGTCCTTTTGAGGGTTATGTGGTCCTTTGCTGGGGTATGCTGATGGCCTTTGTGGTGTTTTTTGAAATCTTTTAAACTGGTACTTTGCTGGTTTAAACTGGTCCTTTGCTGGTATATGCTGGTCCTTTGCTGGTTTATGCTGGTCCTTTGCTGGTTTAAACTGGTCCTTTGCTGGTTTATGCTGGTCCTTTGCTGGTTTATGCTGGTCCTTTGCTGGTTTATGCTGGTCCTTTGCTGGTTTATGCTGGTTTTTGCTGGTTTTTTGCTGGTCCTTTTGCTGGTTTTTGCTGTTCCTTTGCTGGTTTTTGCTGGTCCTTCTGCTGGTTTATGCTGGTCCTTTAGCAGCTGGTTTTTTATGCTGGTCATTGACGGTTAAGCTGTAGTACTGATTCCATGCTGTTTAAGCTGGTCCTTTGCTGGTTTTATGCTGGTCCTTTGCTGGTTTATGCTGTTTTTTTGCTGGTTTATGCTGGTCTTTTTGCTGTTTTATGCTGGTCCTTTGCTGTTTTAAACTGGTCCTTTGCTGGTTTATGTTAGTCCTTTGCTGGTTTAAACTGGTCCTTTGCTGGTTTAAAATGGTCCTTTTGCTGATTTAAGATGGTCCTTTTGCTGGTTTAAGCTGGTCTTTTGCTGGTCCTTTGCTGGTTTATGATGGTCCGTTGCTGGTTGAAGTGGTCTTTGCTGGTTTATGCTGGTCCTTTGCTGGTTTATGCTGGTCCTTTGATGGTTTATGTTGGTCCTTTGATGGTTTATGCTGGTCCTTTGCTGGTTATGCTGGTCCTTTTGCTGGTCCTTTTGCTGGTCCTTTTGCTGGTTTATGCTGTTCTTTTTGATGGTTTTTAAAAATGGTCCTTTGCTGGTTTAAAGTGGTCCTTTGCTGGTTTAAGCTGGGTTTATGTGGTCATTTGCTGGTGTGTATGTGGTAATTTGCGGTTCTAAGCTGGTCCTTGCTGGGTGTGATGGTCCCTTTGCTGGTTTAGCGGTCTTGCTGGTTTCATGCTGTGGTCCTTTGTTGGTTTATGCTGGTCCTTTTGGTGGTTTTTGCTGGTCCTTTTGCTGTTTTTTGCTGGTCCTTTTGCTGGTTTTAGATGGTCCTTTGCTGGTTTATGCTGTTTTTTTGCTGGTTTATGCTGGTCCTTTTGTTGTTTTAAGCTGGTCCTTTGCTGGTTTTATGCTGGTCCTTTGCTGGTTTAAAATGGTCCTTTTGCTGATTTAAGATGGTCCTTTTGCTGGTTTAAAATGGTCCTTTTGCTGGTTTAAGATGGTCCTTTGCTGGTTTTTGCTGGTCTTTTGCTGGTTTTTGCTGGTTTTTTGCTGGTTTATGCTGGTCTTTTTGCTGTTTTATGCTGGTCCTTTGTTGGTTTATGATGGTCCTTTGCTGGTTTTTGATGGTCCTTTGCTGGTTTATGCTGGACCTTTAGCTGGTTAATGCTGGTCCTTTTGCTGGTTTATGCTGGTCCTTTGCTGGTTTAAGCTGGTCCTTTGCTGGTTTATGCTGGTCCTTTTGCTGGTCCTTTGCTGGTCCTTTTGCTGGTTTATGATGGTCTTTGCTGGTTTTTTTTTTTGCTGGTCATTGTGGTTTAGCTGGGTCCTTGGCGGAGTTAAAGCTGGTCCTTTGCTGGTTTATGCTGGTCCTTTTGGTGGTTTATGGTGGTCCTTTGCTGGTTTAAGATGGTCCTTTGCTGGTTTATGCTGTTTTTTTGCTGGTTTATGCTGGTCCTTTTGATGGTTTATGCTGGTCCTTTGCTGGTTGATGCTGGTCCTTTTGCTGGTTTAAGATGGCCCTTTTGCTGGTTTAAGATGGTCCTTTTCAGGTTTAAGCTGGTCCTTTGCTGGTTTCTGCTGGTCTGTTGCTGGTTTATGCTGGTCCTTTTTGCTGGTTTATGCTGGTCCTTTTGTTGTTTTATGCTGGTCTTTTGCTGGTTTATGATGGTCCTTTTCTGGTTTATGATGGTCCTTTGCTGGTTTATGCTGGTCCTTTGATGGTTTTGCTGGTCTTTGCTGGTTTATGCTGGTCCTTTCCTGGTTTAAACTGGTCCTTTGCTGGTTAAAGCTGGTCCTTTGCTGGTTTAAGCTGGTCACTTGCTGGTTTAAGCTGGTCCTTTGCTGGTTTAAGATGGTCCTTTGCTGGTTTATGCTGGTCCTTTGCTGGTTTATGCTGGTCCTTTGCTGGTTTAAGCTGGTCCTTTGCTGGTTTTTTCTTGTTCTTTGCTGGTCCTTTGCTGGTTTAAGCTGGTCCTTTTGCTGGTGTATGCTGGTCATGTGCTGGTTTATGCTAGTCATTTTGCTGGTTTATGCTGGTCATTTGCTGGTTTAAGATGGTCCTTTGCCGGATGTTTTTGTTTTTTAAGCTGGTTTTTTGCTGGTTTATGCTGGTCTTTTGCTGGGTTAAGATGGTCCTTTGCTGGTTTAAGCTTGTCATTTGCTGGTTTAAGCTGGTCCTTTGCTGTTTAAGCTGGTCCTTTGCTGGTTTATGGTGGTCCTTTGTTGGTTTATGCTGGTCCTTTCCTGGTTTATGCTGGTCCTTTATGCTGGTCCTTTATGCTGGTCCTTTTGCTGGTTTAAGCTGGTCATTTGCTGGTTTAAGCTGGTCCTTTGCTGTTTAAGCTGGTCCTTTGCTGGTTTATGCTGGTCCTTTGATGGTTTATGCTGGTCCTTTGATGGTTTATGCTGGTCCTTTGCTGGTTTCTGCTGGGCCTTCGCTGGTTTATGATGGTTCTTTTGCTGGTTTATGCTGGTCCTTTTGATGGTTTATGCTGGTCCTTTTGCTGATCCTTTGCTGGTCCTTTTGCTGGTTTAAGATGGTCCTTTGCTGGGTTATGCTGGTCCTTTTGCTGGTTTAATCTGGTCCTTTGCTGGTTTATGTTGGTCCTTTTACTGGTTTATGCTGGTCCTTTGCTGGTTTATGCTGGTCCTTTGCTGGTTTATGCTGGTCCTTTGCTGGTTTATGTTGGTCATTTGCTGGTTTAAGCTGGTCCTTTGCTGGTTTATGATGGTCCTTTGAGGTTTAAGTGGTCCTTTTGCTGGTTTAGGTGTTACGTTTTGTGGTTTATTAATGGTCCTTTGTGGAGTTATGAGGGCTCCTGTTTGCTGGTTTATGCTGGTACTTTGTGGGGTATGTTGGTCCGTGCTGGTTTCATGCTGGTCCTTTGACTGGTTTATGATGAGCTCATCGTCGCTGCGTTTACTCCGCCGGTCCTTGCTGGTTTATGCTGGTCCTTTGCTGGTTTATGCTGGTCCTTTGCTGGTTTATGCTGGTCCTTTGCTGGTTTATGCTGGTCCTTTGCTGGTTTAATGCTGGTCCTTTGCTGGTTTATGTTGGTCCTTTTGCTGGTTTATGCTGGTCATTTGATGGTTTATGATGGTCCTTTGCTGGTTTATGCTGTTTTTTTGCTGGTTTATGCTGGTTTTTTTGCTGGTTTATGCTGGTCCTTTGCTGGTTTATGTTGGTCCTTTGCTGGTTTATGTTGGTCCTTTGCTGGTTTATGCTGGTCCTTTGCTGGTTTATGTTGGTCCTTTGCTTGTTTATGCTGGTCCTTTGCTGGTTTATGTTGGTCCTTTGCCAGCACATGACCAGCATAAACCAGCATCCCAGTGTCAAAACATACCTAACCACCATATGCTGGTTTTTTTCAACAGGGAATGCAAAATATGGTAAAAAGAAAAGCACTTTAACAGTGCATTTGCTCAATTCTGCCCACTGGCAAATGTGGAAAAAACATTTGGACTCTGTGTATTGCAGATGGTATGAAAATTAAATCTTCAAAAAGCATATATTAGCCTAAATACTGCAGATATCTTTGCAATCAGAAATGGTATTTCAGGTCTAAAATAAGTAGTTTTCAGAAACACACAGTCAGCAGTTCAGAATAACATCTTTTCTCTGACCTTCATAAGGCGTATCTGGCGGTCCGGCGATCTCGCCCTTTAGTTCTGTGAAATTCTCATCCACTAAATCCACCTTGATTTGGTTTTTACTCGTCTGTGAAAATAAAGTGTCAGAACAATTAGTCGACAACCGACACAGTTCACATTCGTAAACCAATTCCACAGAATTCTGCCAAATGAGAAGTAGAAAATGTCTAGAAAGTCAATTTAGTTAACGTTAAATGTAACGTTTGAAATTTAAATGGAAAAACTGGACAAAATCAAAAGTCAAGACCACAAACTTCAAAACGGAACCCAAAATTCAAACCCAGTAAATCCAAAACCCAAACCCAAAAGCTAAAACTACAAATTCTTGCAAAAAAATAAATAAAATGCTGTATTTGTGGTACAGAGATGGTATTATACCGTAAATCATCCTACAGAAAGATTATGTAATATATTTACCATTAAAAATGGTAAAAAAAACAAACAACAACATCGTTTTATATGCTGGTTTTGATGGTAATACCATGGTATTTAGGCACTTTATTTGTGGGTGACAGCTGTGACAACTTAACAAAATCACACTGACAGCTTACTACAGTGAGTTACACCCAATTTTGCACCTATAATTTAAGTTTAATGAGTATTTAAATAGGGAGAGATGGTAAATTCACTTAATTTGTGCTGAAGTTGTAATGTTAAAAGTTCCACACAACACTCAGTACACACATTAGTACATTATCGCACGTATTCTTTACAGTACATACATTAAACAGGTGATTTTAATCGAAATGTGTGTTCGTACAAATCAAAATAACGCTTAATTTGATCATAACCGTGATTCTTTCGATGCTATACACGATGCTATCGGACCACAATCTCGAGCAAACTTAAATAAAAGTTCACAAACCAGTCAGCCTATATAAATTAGTCCAAAAACACAGTTTAAATGTCAAACGTGAGAACATGTGTGTGTTTATGAAGCTAAGTTAGCTCCGTTAGCACGCGGCTAATCACATACACACTCACGGGCCTTTATTAAAAACACAACAAACACACAGGAATACACATCAGATCACTGTCTCAACACAATAAGTGCCGTGTAAACGATTAAATAAGCACATTTCGAGGCCAGAGCGGTGTTGTGACTCGGTTCGGCGGGTTTGGACTCGGTTAGCAACACAACACGGCTCGGCCTGGACGGGACAAACATCCCATAATATCCCCCAAACCCGCTCATCTGACGAATCAAACACACATGAAACTGCGTTATCTCGATGCACGAGTCCAAACAGATCAGCTGCATGTGTGTGATTCATCTCGCGTGAATAAATGCACATGTGTGCGTCGTGATTAAAGCATGATTGATTGACAGCTGTCATGTAAGACGCGCGCGCGTGTGTCGGTGTTAAACGCACCTCTTCGCTTTTAAGGACCTCTTTAAATTCCCGTTTGATCCGCTGGACCGCGATGTTGGCCAGGCTGTTCATACATACACACACACACACACACACACACACACACACACCTCTCTCTCTCACACACCACACACACACACCTTCTCTCTCTCTCCTTAAACACACACACCACACCATACCCAACCCTCTGCCTCCTCTCTCTCTCTCTCACAACACAACACAACACCACACCAACACCTCTCTCTCTCTCTTCTACACACACCCCACAAAAACGCTGCTCTCTCTCTCTCTCACAAACGACACACAACTCTATCTCGCTCTTCACACACTACAAAACCACACTTCCTCCGCTCCTCTATCTCACCACACCACACAAACACACCACTCTCTCGCTCCTCTCTCACAACACACAACACCTTCTCTCCCCTCTCTCTCTATCTCACACGACACCAACACCTCTCATCTCTCTCTCTCAAACACCACACACAACCTCCACTCCGCTCTCTATCACACACACCAGCACACACGCTCTCTCTCTATCGACAAACACACACACAAACCTCTCTCTCTCTCTCACACACACACACACACTCTCTCTCTCCTCTCTCCACACACACACCTCTCCTCTCTCTAACACACCATCACGACACACACACACCAACCTCTCTCTCTCTCTCACAAAACCACACAACCACACCTCTCTCCTTCTCTCTCTCTTCTCACACACCACACACACCTCTCTCTCGTCTCCTCACACACAACACACACACACACACCATCTCTCTCTCTCACACACACACACAAAAACACACACACACACACACACACTCTCTCGCACAAACACACACACACACACCCCGTCTCTCTCTCTCTTCTCCTCCACACCACACACACAACACACCTCTCTCTCTCTTCTCTCTCTCACACACACACACAATACTTACACACTCTCTCTCTCTCTCTCTCTCTCACACACACCACACACACACACTCTCTTCGCTCTCTCTCCACACAACACACACACACACCCTCTCTCTCTCTCTCTCTCACACACACAACCCACCTTTCTGCGCTCTTCACACACCCACACACACACCTCTCTCTATCTCTCTCTCCACACACACACACACACTATCTCTCTCTCTCTCTCTATCTCTATCTCTATCTCTATCTCTCTCTCTCTCACACACACACCCACACACCCCCTCTCTCTCTCTCTCACACACAAACACAAACACACACTCTCTCTCTCTCTCTGCTTCTCTCTCTCTCCCACACCCACCCCACACACCTCTCCTCTCTCTCTCTCATCTCGCTCTCCCCCACCCACCCCCCCACCTCTCTCTCTCTCTCTCCTCTCCCTCTCCTCTTTCCCCTCTCACCACCACCACACAAAACCTCGCTCTCTCTCTCTCTCTCACACCCAACACGCTCGCTGCTCTCCCCACCCACCCACAACACCTCTCTCTCTCTCCTCACACACCACACCACACGTCTCTCCTTTCTCTCCACCCACACACACTCTCTCTCTCTCGTCACACACACACACACTCTCCTCTCTCTCTCTCTCACACACCCCCACACACACTCTCTCTCACACACACAAACACACAAACACACAACCCCTCTCTCCTCTCTCACACCCCCAACCCCCCACCTCTCTCTCTCTCTCCAAACACACACCCCCACCTCTCTCTCTCTTACACACCCCCCACCCCCCTCCTCTCTCTCTTCTCTCACACACACACCCACCTCTCTCTCTCTCTCTCACACACACAAAAACACACACACTCACTCACTCTCTTCACATCACACACACACCTCTCTCTCTCTCTCTCACCCACACCCCCACCTATCGCTCTCTCTCAAACACACACACACACCCTCTCTCTCCTCTCTAACACCCACCCACCCCTTTCTCTCTCTCACACACACCCCCCACAACCTCTCTCTCTCTCTCCCAACAACACAACCTCTCTCTCTCTTCTCTCTCTCCCACCCCCACACCTCTCTCTCTCTCTCACCCCCCCCCACACACACTCTCTTCTCTTACACACCACACACACACACCCCACTCGCTCTCTTCTCACACCCCCACACAACACACCTCTCTCTCCCTCTCTCTCTCCCCCACACCCACACACCCTCTCTCTCTCTCTCTCTCTCACACACACACACACTTACACACACAGTCTCTCTCTCTCTCTCACCCACACACCCCCCCCCCCCTCTCTTCTCTCTTCTTCCCACAACCCCCCCCCCCCCTCTCTCTCTCTCTCTCTCTCCCCACCCCCCCCCCTCTCTCTCTCCTCTACCCACCCACCCCCCCCCCTCTCTCTCTCTCCTCTCCCCACACCCCACCCCTCTCTTCTTTCTCTCTCAAACACCCCACACACCTCTCTCTCCTCTCACCACCCCCCACACACCCCCTCTCTCTCTCCTTCCCCCCCCCCCCCCCCCCCCTCTCTCTCCTCTCTCTCTCCTCTCCTCTCTCAACACCCCCCACCCTCTCCCTCTCTCTCCTCCTCCTTCTCTTCCACCCCCACCACAACCTCGCTCTCTCTCGCTCTTCTCTATTCTCTCTCCGAACCCCCCACACCCACCCCCTCTCCTTCTCTCTCCTCTCCCACCCACAACACCTCTCTCTCTCTCTCACACCCCCACACCCACTCTCTCTTCTTTTTTTTTTTTTCCCTCTCTCACACACACACCCCCTCTCTCTCCCACACACACACACACACACCCACCTCTCTCTCTCTCTCTCACACACACACAACACCCTCTCTCTCTCTCTCTCAGCCAACACCCAACCACCCACCTCTCTCTTTCTCTCTCTCTCTCCCACACACACACCCACACACCCTCTCTCTCTCCCCCACACCCCACACCACACTCTCTCTCTCTCACACACACACTCACACTCACACTATCTCTCGCTCTCTCACACACACACACACACACCTCTCTCTCTCTCTCTCTCTCTCTTCTCTCTCTCTCCCTCTCTCTCTCACACACCCACACACACACCCACCGCGCTTCTCTCTCTCTCTCAACCACACCACCTCTCTCTCTCTCACACACCACACCACACACAAACCTCTCTCTCTCTCTCCCACACACACACCACACACACTCTCTCTCTCGCTCTCACAAACACACAACACCTCTTCTCTCTCTCTCTCACACACACACACACACATCTCATTCATGCACACACACACACACACACACACCACCTCTCTCTCTCTCTCTCTCTCAACACACACACACACAACACCTCTCTCTCTCACCCCACACACACACACACTTCTCCTCCACACACACCCCCACCTCTTTCTCTCTCTCACACACACCCACACACCTTCTCCTCTCTCTCTCTCTCCCTCTAACACACCACACAACCTCTCTCCTCTCTCTCACACAAACACGACACACCTCTCTCTCTCTCTCTTCGCTCTCTCACCCACACACAAAACCTCTCTCTCTCTCTCTCTCACACACACACAACACACTACCACACACACCACACACACACACACACAACACACACACACACACACACACACTCTCTCTCTCTCTCTCTCACATAACACCCACACACACCTCTCTCTCTCTCTCTCTCTCCCACACACACACACACACCTCTCTCTCCCTCTCTCTCCACACACCACACACACACACACACACACAACTCTCTCTCTCACACACACACACACACACACACACACCCTCTCTCTCTTTCTCTCTCACAACACAACACACACCCTCTCTCTCTCTTACACACACACACAAACACACACACTCTCTCTCTCTCTCACCCACACACACACACAACCTCTCCGGCACACACACACCACCCCACACACCTCTCTCTCTCCCACACACACACACACCTCTCTCTCTCACACACACACACCTCACTCTCTCTCTCGCTCTCTCTCTCACACACACAAACACAAACACACACTCTCTCACACACAAACACCCCACACCACACCACACACCTCCTCTCCACACACACACACACACACACACACCTCTCTATCTCACAACACACACCGCACTCTTCTCTCGCTCGCTTTCCATACACACACACACACCTCTCTCTCGCCAAACACACACACAACACACACACACCTCTGCTCCACACACACACACCCCTCTATCTCTCTCTCCTGCTCTCTTCTCTCTATTCTCATACCCACACCACACACCTCTTCTCTCTCCACACCACACACACACCCTCCTTCAATCAATTCAATTGGCTTTATTGCATGACAATTGTTACAATGTTATTGCCAAAAGCATAGGTTTACCACTGAATCCTGAGACCAAATATATATGCAACAAAACCATGTCTGATTACATTTAAAAAAGAAAAACAAAGAACGTTTTAGAATCGTAGTAGGAATTCTAACAAACAATTTATCATTCAGTGTGTGTGGTGTGTGGGTGGTGTGTGTGTGTGTGGGTGTGTGTGGTGTTTGTGTGTGTGTGCGTGTTTGTGTGTGGTGGTGGTGATGGTGTGGGGGTGTGTGTGTGTGTGTGTGTGTTGTGGTGGGTGGTGTGTGTGGTTGTGTTGTGTGTGTGTGTGTGTGAGAGAAAGTGTGTGTGTGTGGGTGTGTGTGTGTTTTTGTTTGTGTGTGTGTGTGTGTGATGTGGTGTGTGTGTGTGTGTGTATGATGTGTGTGTGTGTGTGTGTGTGGTTGTGTGTGTGTGGGTGTGTGAGTGTGAGAGAGAGAGTGTGTGTGTGTGTGTGGTGTGTGGTGTGTGTGTGTGTGTGTGTGTGTGGGCGCATCACTTATTTGTTGACTCCTCCCTCTTTTTGTGACAAGCATCAATGTATCTTGCTGCTAGTAAAATACAATCTTGTTTTTCACCTAATAAACATTGAAGTTGTGCTTTATTGTTTAACATTTTGAAGTCAGGGCAAAGTACTTCAAATTTTGGATAAAATGTCTTTCTAATGTCTTGATAGTTAGGGCAGCTGGTGAGGAAGTGTTGCTCTGTGATTACAGTGAGGGCAGATGCGGCTCTCTCTGGGCAGCCAGTGCTGTGGATATCTGCCCGTCTCTAGAGTCAGATTATGATTGCTCAGTCTGTACCTCGTCATTTGTCTTCTTAATTTACAGTATTTCACTGTACTCAGATATTCTGCAGTTGTTATCTCTATTTAGGGTCAAATAACATTCAAGTTTACTTTGTTTTTCTGTTGTTTCAGTCCAATAGGTTAGATAATTTTCTTTTTGTGCTTTTATAATTTGGTTGGGCCGAATTTTGTGGATGAATATTTCAGAGTCCTGATGCTGGATGTTGTTAGTCATGTTAGTCTGTTTGTGCAGCTTCAGGACCGTCTGAATCAGGGGACTGTTTTTCAGTGTTCATTTCATGGCTTTTAAGGGCTTTAAAATGGTAAGAGATGGGGGTCACTCATTTTTAGGTGTTTCCAAAATATGATGGCTCTTTTCTCAATGCGCATTATTAGAGGGTATTGGCCTAATCGGCCCTGCAGGCGTTGTTCCGGTGTGCTCCTCTGTACTCGGAGGAGACTCTTACAGAACTCGGCATGCAGGGCTTCAATCGGATTTTTATACCATTTTTCGAATTCGTGATTTAGGAGAGGACCCCACACTTCACTGCCATGTAATGCAATAGGTTCTATGACTGATTGGAATTTTTTGAGCCAGATTCTAATTGGTATTTCAAATTGGAAAGATTTTTTAATGGCATAGAAAATTCTTGCTTTCTCTTTCAGTTAATTCACAGCCAAATTTAGCTTGCCAGTGGCATTTATCTTCAGCCCGAGGTATGTGTAGTTTGTGACATTTTCAATTTTGGTCACACCAAGGGTGACGTTATGTCTCTTTCTCTCTCTCTCTCTCTGTTACACACACACACACACACACCTCTATCTCTCACACACACACACACACACACACACCACCACACACACACACAAACAAACACACAACATATAATACAGCATTAGGCCTAATATTAATGTACTGTGCTGGAAAAATCAGATCAGGGCAGGTTGAGTGTTTTCTCTTCTGTGGTGACAGGCAGACACATATTGAGCAGCAAACACACGGCAGTTCTTCTGTTCTCCTAACAGATACGGTAGTTTCTCCTGGTTTGAGATAGTTTGAAATGTCTGATGGATCTGCTGTACTTTATCGTTGAACACTGTCCGTATATCTGTGTATTTGGGGCATTCTGTTAGGAAGTGCAGCTCTGTTTCCATCTGATTCAGATCACAGTGTGAACACAGTCTCTGCTCCGGTGGCAGCCATGTTTTTCTGTGTCTGCCCGTCTCTATCATCAGCTTGTGTCCGCTGAGTCTGTATCTGGTCAACGTGCTTCTCAGTTTCTTATCTGACACTGTGTACAGATACTCTGCCATACTGTACTCTCTGTTTATGGCCAAATAGCATTGCACTTTACTCTGTTTTTGTGTTTGGGTTTGCCAGTGAGTGATGTAGCTCTGTTTGATCTGTGCAGTAATCTGACTGATTCTGATGCTGTGATGCAGAGCAGCAGTAGATGTTAGTGAAGCATCAGGACTGAAGCTCTGGATCAGCTGAGGGAGGGGCTTGCTTTCTTTGCTCATCTCTTGGTCTTGCAGGGCTTTATAATGATATGATTGGGGGTCACTGAGCTTCAGATGTTTCCAGAATTTAATTGCCCTTTTTTGTATCTTTATGATTAGAGGATATTTGGCTAATTCTGCCCTGCATGCGTTATTTGTTGTGTGCCGGTGCACGTGTAGTATATTTTTACAGAGTTCTGCATGCAGGGTCTCAATCGGATGTTTTTCCCATTTGGTGAAATCTTGATTTGGATTTGTCAGTGGACCCCACACCTCACTGCCATAGAGGGCAATGGGCTCAATTACTGATTCTAATATTTTCAGCCAAATTCTAATAGGGATCTCTATAGGACATTGCCGTTTGATGGCATAGAAGTGCTCTATCCTCATAGAAATGACTAGAACAGCCAAACCCAAAAACAGAAAGGGGTGTTCACATACTTTTAGTCATATTTTGTAATAAATGATGCCAGTAGCTGTAGACAAATACACAGACAAGACCATTAAACCGACAGAATTGGACCTTAAAACTGACATTATTTCACTCTTGCATGCGACTGCACAGGTTTAGGTGTGTTTAATGTGTTTTCAGCTGTTAATTCATGACTGAAGGACATTAGGTCAAAAATTGCAACCTTTCAAGGCACTGGAACAATTTCAAAACATCTGTTGTGAAAAAGTAGAGTCATTGTAGTGCTTCAAGTTCATCACGCCAGCGATCTGTGTCAAAACATGATTTAGCAATGCAATACTCATTTCAGAATGTTCATAAAACATTCAAAAGTAACAATCCCATATTGTTTGCAAAATGATCAAATGGAATGTTTCCTTAATGTTCCCATAACCAATTAAAAACACTTAAAAACTGGATTTTTTGAATGTTTAGACAACATTAAGCTAACGTTTTATAGTGTTAAAGTGGTCATATGATGTTGCTAAAAAGAAACATTATTTTGTGTATTTGGTGTAGTGAAATATGTTTATGCGGTTTAAGGTTTAAATAACATTGTTTTCCACATACTGTACATTGTTGTTTCTTTTCTATGCCCCGCCTTTTTGAAACGCGCTTATTTTTTACAAAGCTCATCGGTCTGATAAAGCGAGGTGTGCTTTGATTGGCCAGTTATCCAGTGCGTTGGATTGGCCGAATACCTCAAGTGTGACGGAAATGTTACGCCCCTACCATACTGTGATGATGCCGTGTCAGGCCAGGGCGATGAGTCAGAAACATTAAAACCCATTATAAACGAGGCATTCGTTGCATCCAGTGGGGACATAATTATTGATTATAATGACTTATACTGTCTTTTTACGCGTTGCGTATCGCGGTGCGCAAATATAAAACCATGTCTGCATTTGTGATCAGAGAAATGCCAAACAACAAGCGCTACTCTACACTGAACAAAACTCGCGTTTGAATCATCAGTGGCAAATCTTTTAAATGAAAATGTACTTACGTGAGTCAGAACAGCCGACATTTTAGTCTAAAGTTACTCTCCCAGGATCAATAAACAGTCCTCCATAAAATGGTGCCTGGTGGATCCACAGCCATCTAAGGTTGATGTTTCCCTAGCGACTCAGCACAGATCAGCCCAGGCATGCGAACGCGGATAGCGTCCTCTTTGGAAGACCAAACAAGTAGTTTGCTTCACAAACGAAAAACACAGCGGCTACTAGGAGCGAAAGACGGCTTTTGCGGGAGCCTGAGGCGGGCAAGAGGAGCTGGGCGGCGGGGATCGAGAACGCGTTACGGTGGATCCGCACGAAGGAGCGTTGAAATCGGTTCTGAAAGCCGCTCGGCGATCCACAGCACTAAGTGAAGTATTCCTCAGCGACAGCTCTAGCATGAAGAAGAGGATATCGTCCTCTTTGGAGACCAAACAAAGTAGTTCCAATTTCCCAACGAAGCACACAGCGTTTCAAGGACATGGGCCGGCGGCTCGCAACAATACTACAGCGAGAATAAAAAAAAAGTTACACCTTCTTTCTTTGCATGAACATTTGGGCGGCGTTATGCCAATCTTCCCACATAGTGAGGTAGACATGTGGGGGCATGTTAGAACGAGGGTTTTAGGTAGGCGTGGGTGACTCTTAACTTTCATAAAGAACATCTCTTTAGATTTGAGACTTTAGTCTTCGCAACTTTACAGATCTTCTTTATGCACCAAGAGCTTTGAACACTCCAAAGAGAAAGGAAAAATTAAAAAATCGCATCATATGACCCCTTTAATGGGGACATTAGCCAAAATTTGTAGAGTATGTGTGTTAGCGGGAAATGATGCTGCGAGCTATTGGTACCAGATGCCAAACTGGGATCCAAAACCTCTGAAGAAACGTCAACATTTATCAAGCATCTTATCAGATTCTGTCTTGACATCACTGAATCATCAATGAATTGTCTTTAAGTCTATACCTCACCATTTTATGTTTTTCAAATTGGTTTTCTTTTTACAATAATCCATTATAGCTTACTCTTATACCATTGAGCAATATCTAAGGTGGGTGTGGTGTGAGTGCGTGCGTGCGTTGCCTGTGCGTGAGGTGAGTGATAGTGAGTGGTGAGGAGTGTGTGAAGCGTGTGAGGTGGTGTGTTGATGTGTGTGGTTGAGAGTGAGTGAGTGGCGAGTGATGTGAGTGAGGGGTGTGTGTGTGGGTGTGGTGTGTGTGTGGTGTGGTGTGTGTGTGATGTGTGAGTATGAGTGTTTGTGTGAGTGTGTGTGTGTGTGTGTGTGTGTGTGGTGTGGTGTGTGTGTGTGTTGTGTGTGTGTGTGTGTGTGTGTCTGTGTGTGAGTGCGTGAGGAGGAGTGAGTGGGGTTGTGTGTGTGTGTGTGTGGTTGTGTTGTGTGTGTGTGTGTGTGAGAGAAAGTGAGTGAGGTGTGTGAGGTGTGTGTGTGTGTGGGTGTGTGATGTGTGTGTGTGTGTGTGTGTGTGTTTTTTTTTTGTGTGTGTGTGTGTGAGTGTGTGAGGTGAGTGAGTGTGTGTGTGTGTGTGTGAGTGTCTCTGTGTGTGTGAGTGTGTGTGTGTGTGTGTGTGTGAGTGAGTGAGTGAGTGAGTGAGTGAGTGAGTGAGTGTGTGAGTGAGTGAGTGAGTGTGCGTGCGTGTGTGTGTGTGTGTGTTAAACATTGCAGTTTGGATGCTGCTTTAATGCGCATCTGATTGAAATATAACCAGTGCATTACAGTGTAACATTATTGTGGTTAAGCACATAGCTTGCTTCTGTTTAACAGCATGTCACTGCAATGGTGTTCAATTACAGTCCCCAACATCAACCAACATTTTTGGTATGTCTACATATCATAAAGTCACCAGGAAAAGTCAGCAAACACCTAAAGCTGAGAAAATCTTTATAAATGAATGACCAATAAGGGCTTTCTTAAAGGGACAGTTCTATTGGTTCCCAACAACTGTCTGGATACTCACATTCTTCAAAATGTTTTATGTTCAACAGAAGAAAGAAACTCATACAGGTTTAGAACAACATGAGGGTAAATAAATAATGACAACATTTTTATTTTGGGGTGAACTAGCCCTTTAACTTTCGATTTTTTTCTTGAGGCGTTGGTTGCATTCAGATAAAATAAATGTTGAAATAAATTTCCTTTTCAATTCCTCAGATGATAATAAAACAGGTTGCAAAATGAACAAAAATTGTCCTTTTATGGAATCCAACCCATGACTGTCCTATAAAGAAGTTTTTTTGGTGAATGTCAGATAAAGAGGAGGATCCTGATGATCAGAAATATAAAAATACTCCTCCATCGCCTGAACATTCACAAGATTCTGAGCGCATACAGTGAGTTTTATCATTATCCAGGTCTCAGCAAATCTATAATATGGTTTATTTCTTCAGAAAATGACAGAATGCATGTTCATGCTCAAATAATGTGACTGTATTTGTCTGAACTGTATTTCAGGTGCATCTGATCCTCCGAGCTGCACGTCTGAAGCGATGATCACAAACATGATTGTGAGTTTCTGTATGTGAGAATGTGAGTGTGATTTTGTCAGACGTCGATCATCAGACTCAGATCTTGAGTTTGTGTCTCTCAGGTGTTGCTGTTTCAATGTGTTTTATCTTGCAGAAGGATATTTTATTATCAGATGCACCCCAGTGTGAATGACACCACGATTTCTAGTAACTATAATAAGCAAAATAGACTCAAACATTCACTCAATTCTTTTATTTGTTGGAAATCACACAACAGAATTTACATTTGTGACACAACAAAGCTTGTCAAAACATCTTCTTAAAAGATGAATGATGTGTGAAAGTGATGAATGATTTCTGAATGTTTCAGGTGTTTCTCAGGCGAATGGACGGCGAGGTGAATTTCTTCAGGCCATGGAGGAGTTATAAGAAGGGTTTCGATAATAAAACAGGCGAATACTGGCTGGGTGAGGGTTTTTGTGAGACGTTTCAGGCTTAAAAAGGCAAACAGTGAAAGAATAAACAATCAAGGACTGCAGTATAAATGCAGATTGTATTTGTTGTTAAAGTTATTAATAAACCAGTTTCATGTTTTGAACAGGATTAGAGTTTCTTCATCAGCTGACGCGCAGGCATCAGTATAAACTCAGAGTAGATGTGGAGGACTTTGAAGGAAAGAAAGTTTACGCTCTGTACGAGTCTTTCTCTGTGGACTCTGAGGCTGATGGGTACAAACTGCTTGTGAGCGGATTTGTAAATGGAGGAGCATAAATACAAATGTTTAATTTTCCAGTTTCCGAATGCATGAGTGAAATGAAGAATTTAAGCACATAAAATGATAGTAATGAAGGAGTTTAACTATAATGTTTAACCCTTGTGCGCCAATTAAAAAAAGTTACACATAGGTCCATAGTGGACAAAAATGTCCATGACAAAAAACTGTCATAAAAATGTGAAGCTAGGGAGCACAGAATTAAGTTTGGTCTCATTTTAAAGAAGACCCATGGCAGATTATTGTTGAAGTAAAACAAGTTTAAAAAGTGAAACCAAACAAAAAAGTTCTAGATGTTTAGGTTTATGAAAATGATTTATGAACGATGTTTTATGTAAAATATATATTTTATGAAACATGTTGAACTCTATACCTGCTAGAAAATCAAAGCCATACATCTAAACAAGTTGTATTCCAAATTTGAGGTTGATATCTCAAAAAATTAGCTTTCAGTAAGATTTTGTTGGGCGCAGGACCAATTTTGCCCTTAGAGGCCGCCAACTCGCTGGTGCACACAGTGGTTGGATTTGGATTTGCAGTAGAGTTTTTCTCTCTCATTTATAAGAAAACAACCCACACCACAAAATGTTTTTTAAATGACACACATAAAACCACACTCTGAATCCATACCAAACACAACCACACCAATATAGCGCATTATTTATCCAATGGCTCCTTAATATGCAAGAGCAGGAAAACAGAAATAAAGCGAGTATTCTTTATAGGTCAAACCTGAAAAAAATGGCACCATCTAGCAAAAAAAAAAAAAAAAAAAAAAACATTTTAAGCCTTGCCAATTAATGAAAGATATCAAATCAATTGATAATGTACCGTTAAATGGCACTGCGATTAAAATTAGCAGTTTTAATGGGTTTCAATGGGGACATTTTTGTCCTTAAGGTCCTGAGAGGAACAATTTTTTGTACCTAGTGCAAAACAGATTTATTAAAGGAAATGGAAGTGAAATAGTAAAATTCCAATAAAAATACACGCCTGTGCCAAAATGTATGCAGTTGACATAATGATCAACAAAACAAAAGTGAAAAGGACAAAAATGTCCAAAAGGTCGCACACGGGCTAAACTAATACTTTTAATAAAACATATTTTCTTTTTTTAAGTCACTTTATTTTAGACGTCTAAATGAAAGTTTCTCCTTTCTGTAGGTGACTCTTTATATTATAACAATGGGATGATGTTCTCCACCTATGACAAAGACCAAGATAATTCAGGAAGCAATTGTGCTATGATATACTTTGGAGGAGGGTTTTGGTACAACAAATGTTATTACACTAACCCCACTGGTCACTATTTGTGGGAGAATGATGGTACATTAATGGATACTGGAGCCACCTGGTATTACTGGAAGAATATCTGGGATCCTCTGAAGACCATCACCATGAAGATCAAACGTGTGAAGTAGAGCAGAGCTTATAAACGCTTCACTGCAGCTTGTGCACACATCCACAACTTCATGCATACATGTGGAACTTTCTTAAAATATGGTGACAAACAAGTCCCTTGGCTTTTTATGATGAAAAATGTTTCAAAACGTGAAGAAACCTCAAATATGAAATAGTTTCACTCATATCGTCTTGAATGAAAATATATTTAAAAAGAATTTGACAGGTTCCTGAAAAATCCCTGGCCCTCTTAAATAAAAATGTGTTGAAATTGGGCTCATGACTTGAAGCATTTGCTTTTTTTTGCGACAGCAAAACCTCTGTGTCCCACTGCAACAGCTGGAATAAAGCAATAAAAGTTTATTATTAAAGCAATATACAGTATATATATATTTTTTTACATAAACTAAACTAAATAGTTCAATATTAAATACTTACATACAGGCATATGAATTTTAACATATTTAATTGCCCATATTTTAATTGAAGATATGTCAGCAATACTATGAATGCACATTTAATGATTTGCATGCAAAGATGTCGGAAATGTAAATCTAATTCAAGAAAATATTACATAATAACCCCATTAATTACAATAAGTGTTACATTTAAAAATAATAACACTAGTAACAACATGCCACTCGGGGCCTTTTGTGCAAGTTCTGGGTGGCTCATCTTACCCCACGGGCCTATATATAATTTTAATGTTAAAAGTTTCACACAAGGCAAGGCAAGGCAAGTTTATTTATATAGCATATTTCATACACAATGGTAATTCAAAGTGCTTTACATAAAAGAAAAGAAAATAATAATAAAAAAAATAATCACAACAACAAAACAAGGAATTTAAAAACTAAAAAAATTGATTTAAGAGATTTAAAAATAATTTAAGAAAATGATTATGCATAAAATATAGTGCAATCAGTTGGGACATCGCACAGTGCTCATTCAATAAATGCACAGCTAAACAGGTGAGTTTTGAGTCTGCATTTAAATGTGACTAATGTTTTAGCACATCTGATCTCTTCTGGAAGCTGATTCCAACTGCGGGCGGCATAATAACTAAAAGCAGATTCCCCTTGTTTTGTGTGAACCCTTGGTATTTCTAACTGACTCGATCCTAATGATCTGAGTGGTCTGTTAGGTTTATATTCAGTGAACATATCTGCTATGTATTTAGGTCCTAGGCCATTGAGTGATTTAAAAACGAGTAAAAGAACTTTAAAATCAATCCTAAATATAACCGGAAGCCAGTGTAAGGACCTGAGGACTGGTGTAATATGCTCAGATTTTCTGGTTATAGTCAGAATGCTGACAGCAGCATTCTGGATGAGCTGCAGCTATCTAATAGTCTTCTTGGGAAGGCCGGTGAGGAGACCATTACAATAGTCCACCCTGCTGGTGATAAAGCCATGAACAAGTTTCTCCAAGTCTTGACTGGAAACAAAACATCTAATTCTTGCAATGTTTTTGAGATGATAGTATGCTGATTTAGTTACTGCTTTGACATGACTACTGAAACTAAGGTCTGTCTCCAGAATCACACCAAGATTCCTGACTTGACTTTTAGTTGTTAGACACCTAGAGTCAAGGTATGCGTTCACCTTGAGAACTTCATCTTTGTTTCCAAATGCAATGACTTCAACTTTGTTCTTTGTGTAACTGAAGAAAGTTCTCGCACATCCAACTGTTAATTTCATCAATGCATTGGCAGAGGGAGTCAATGGGGCTGTAGTCATTTGGAGATAAGGCTAGGTAAACCTGGGTATCATCTGCATAGCTGTGATAGGCGATTTGGTTCTTTCTCATTATTTGACTTAGTGGGAGCATATACAGGCTAAACAAGAGCGGTGCAAGAATTGAGCCTTGTGGGACTCCGCATGTCATGGACGTCCACTTAGACTTATGCTCTCCTATACTGACATAATAACCTCTCCCTTCTAAGTATGACCTGAACCATTTAATTACATGCCAGAAAGCCCAACCAAGTTTTCCAGTATCTCTAGTAGTATGTTATGATCAACAGTGTCAAACGCAGCACTGAGATCTAGTAGTACCAGCACTGATATTTTGCCAGAATCAGAATTTAAGCGAATATCAATCAACACTCAATACACACATTAGTACATTATTGCACATAGTACAAACATTAATCAGGTGATTTGAATGAAAATGCATGTTCATACAATCGTAATAATCCTTAATTTGATCATAGTTGTGATTATTTCAATTCTATCAGACCACAATCTCGATGAAACTACAATAAAAGTTTAAAAAACAAAATTATTCCAAATATTAACTGTCTAAAAAGATTGTTTAAATGTCAAATGTGATGTTTTGAGTAAATTGTTTTTTTTAAATCATTTTCCAAATTTATATTTTATTAATTTATACTGTGCTGCTTGAAAGTTTGTGAATCCTTTAGAATTGTCTATATTTCTGCATAAATATAACCCAAAACATCATCAGATTTTCACGCAAAACCTGAGAATCCAATCAAACAAATGAGATGAAAATATATACTTTGTCCTTTATTTATTCAGGAAAATGATCTGTAAGTGGCAACTGTATTAGCAGTTAATTTGAAACATAAACACTGTGAGAAAACAGGAAACAAAAACAGAGGGTAGACACACGGAGGTAATGTATCGGGCGGGTTCTTCGCACGGCCGCGGTAGGGAGGAGTATGAAGGAAACAGCGGCCAGTAAGCTACACTCCAAAAGTCATTAAATAAAGGAAACCACAGAGGGGAAAGCTACACAAAGGGTGCTGGAGCAAACACACGTACACAACGAGTAGACCCGACAGAGGAGAAATGCACAGACAAGAACTTATATGCTAGGGATAATTAACAAACACAGGTGCACTGAATTACTAATTAACTAAACGAGGACATGAACATGACCAAATAAGGGAACACAGGAACAGAAACAGGGTCAAAACACAACAAAACAGGTCCATGATCCTGGCACTTCACTGCAGCTTGTGCACAGATCCACAACATTTATGCAAAATACGTCAAGAAACCCCAAATATGAAATATTTTCACCCATATTGTCTTGTATGAAAATATATATGAAAAATGTTTTTGACAGGTTCCTGAAAAATCTCTTGTCCTCTTAAATAAAAAAAACATGTTGAAATTGGGTTCACGACTTGAGGCATTTCTACATGCTTTTCTGCGACAGCAAAACCTCTGTGTCCCACTGCAGCAGCTGGAATTACATCTGTCTGAAACAATAGAAGTTTATTATCAAAATGTTGTTGTTGTGGTTTTGTATTATATTAACCAACTAAATAGGTTTCATATATAAATTAAGAAAATATTTTATGTAAAAACAATGATAACATATAAGAGTAGCTATACACCAGGATTATTCTAGTTTCTAGATTAATGCAGAAAACCCAGTTTAAATATATAGTGACAAAAAAAAAAGTGACGTGACATGTGGCCAAGTATGGTGACCCATACTTGGATTTAGTGCTCTGCATTTAACCCAGAACAAGGCACACACAACATGCAGTGAAAACATACACCAAACACACAACCGTGAACACACACACGGAGAAGGCCATTTTATGCTGCGGTGCCCGGCGAAGCAGTGGGGGGTTCAGTGCTTGCTCAAGGGCACTCAGTCCGGGTATGAAGGTGGGAGAGAGAGCGCTATACATTCACTCCCCCCACCTACAATCCCTGCCGGTACGAGACTCGAAACTGCAACCTTTGGGTTACGAGTCCGACTCTCTAACCATTAAGCCACGACTTCCCCTAGTTGTTCATAAAATGAAAATTTAGGGTACTTTGGTATAGATTTATATTCAGTAGAGTGTAAATGTACAAAGATTTAAAGAGAGAAAATAAGTTCTACCATTATCAGACAGAATCTGATATGTCACTTGAGTAAACAATGTTTTAAGTTTCTTCAGAAGTTTTGATTACCAGTGTGGCGATCTAAGGTACTCAAGATGAAGCCTTCAGCATTGTTTACCCAGCCAACAAAAAGGATCAAATAATGTTTTGCTAACGTTCCCATACAGCACACCTCGAGTACCTTATTGCTTTTATAAATCAGTTACCACACTATACAAATATTAAAAAAAAAACAGCTGATGTTTAGAGCCAATTATCCTGTCAGTCATAATGAGGAGCTTTGTGCTTTGTTATTTCTTCTCAGCTCTCTATGTAAAACTATTTCAAGCTGCAATACCAGACCACAAAAAAAACAGGACCACATGGAGATGCCAACACACCACTATACCTGCCACCTTAACCGGACTATACATAAATATTGTAATAAACCACAGAGGAGCACCACTGAGTTTTCTTATTTTATATATTTATACTACCTTTATTTCACCAGGAAGTGAGACCTGGCCATGGTAGCAGCCATATAAAACTCACAATTAAGTCACAACACACATAAAACACAGAGGCCTTTTACAGTAACAATCACATGCATTCTTCACCACCACATACTTTATGACTGCCTTAAATTCATCAACAGAACAGTTTGTAATGAATTCAATTCAACCTGAAGTTCTTGCACTGCCTGTATGGAAAAAGCCTATGTATAAATAATAGTCATCTGCATACAGGCGTAATTTTGATTTGATATCCTTTCCAACATCATTTATAAAAACAGAAAATAAAACAGGCCCCAAAATGGAACCCTGAGGAACACCATTAGTTATATTGAGAAAGCCTGCTTTATGGTCTTCAACACAGACACAATGAATTCGGTCAACAAGATAATTTTTAAACCAATTAACAGCATTAGGACTAAGACCAGCATTATAGTTTTTTCAGCTTCAGTTTGTGATCCACTGAACTAAACGTCTTATTATATCTTATATTTTTCTGTCCAAAGCACCAATAAGATCATTTGTCACAACCATAGCAGCAGTAATGGTACTATGACCAGTTCTAAGAGTCACATAACATATTTCCAGCTAAAAAACTAGTACACATTTACCTGGGATTCAAGGAAATAGAACTGAATGTTTGGACTTATGATGATAATTGTTCAACTCCAAAGGGTCTCCACCTTTTAATAAGGGAAGAGCATAAACAGCTTTCCAAATGTTAGGTACAGACTCAAATGAAAACTATGAGTAGTAGGCTCAGCAGCAATGTCTGCTGCTAAATAAGTTTAAAATAAAAAATCTTATTATGGGCTAACACTTAAGCTGCCACCGCCTTTAATTCTAACCAGCTCTTAAGTGTCACGACTAAGCACAACAAACAATACATATATATCATTGAAGGAATAAAATTATTTCAGACTTACCTGTCCGTGTCAATGTGAAATATGTGTACAGTTTAACAAATAGCCTTTCAAAGAGTAATCCATTTGATAGCATGAACACAGGCGGACGACACATGCACTGTAGAAGGTTTCATCTGCAGTGTATGTGCTATTTTTCTCCAGAAGTTATAACCCATCATATCTTTGTACTTATTTAAACTAAAGTTGCATCTATCATCTCTCTCACACAAGCATTTGTCAAAGTGGGCACCTGTTGTCGCTGCAGTCTCCACTATTTGTTGTTGTTCCATCTCTTCAGTTTCATTTTCTACTGTGAACTACGACTGGGGCCAATGTTGCCACCTTGTGGAACAACTGATTAATGCAAATGTGCAATGATCGAAACTGACGGAATTAGCATCACGCACACTATGCGCGGCCCCTCACGTAAACATAAAAACAGAAGCGTACCAGAGACATTGGAAAAAGCGTAATAACATTGGAAAAAGCGCAACGGCTAATTTGGATCACGTAAGCCAATTATATAATAAGGTGACCAGACGTGCCACTTCTAGGGAACACATTCAGTACAGGATTTTTTAATGCGTTCTGTGCAGTTTGGCACTTTTGTTGGAAATCGTATTTATTTTGTCCATCAAAAGTGTGCTGTCACTTTATTTGAGCATGAGCAGCGCCAGCAAAAATAGACTCATGCCAAAATGATCGCTGCAGCGATCTCTGCTCCTGCTCCCGGTGTGAATGCACTCATTTGCTATCATGCATGCCGAAAAAAATATGCGCTGCTCACGCTTGCGGTGTGAAACCGGCCTGAGGCTTCTATACAGCGATCTGTCTCGCCACATCAAAGAGCGCCAAAACGGCATGTATTGTCTGAATTTCCTGGAAAAATTGTATGATTTGTTCAAGGGCTGGGTGATAAATCGATAACGATAATTATCGCGATATAATTTTCCTCGATAAAATTATATGAAATGAGGTTGAGAATGTTTGATATATGTTTAGGCGCCAAAAGCGTACGGCAACAGTGCAACTCATTTGACGGTGCCACACGGACGTTTATACGGCCCCGGATCAAATGAAAAAAAAAAAAAGATGAAAACAAAAATTTACATCTGCATCCTAACTCAAGCTACTACTACTTCAACGATGCAATTCTAGAAAACGTTATTATATTAAGTTTATCAGGCAACATAAATTGTTGATGAATTTAAACTAATATCGCCATGCAGAAATTAAGTTTTCTATTTAGATATTTATTTTGTTAGGGAAGATTAATGGTCTGGTTTCTACTACTTTCACTTTGGAGCAAAAATCTGGTTTTAAACTTGAAAGAAATAAAGATTTGGCATTTACTGTTATAATTATCGATATCGACTGATATGAAAAAAATTGTGCAGATTTTTTTGGCCATATCGCCCAGCCCTAATTTGTTCGGTACACATACGTGTACTGTTACACGTCTAATACATATATAAATGTATGTGTGTGTGTGTAAGATCAACATTCTCTGAAAGTTCTTATGATGTTGTTTTTACTTGATGAATGTTCTAGAAACATTTTTAGGTAACGCTTTAGATTACAACCCGCAAATAACTACGTAAGTATACTGAATTTACGGTGTACCGTTCTGTAATTATAGTGTACCTATAAGGGGGGGGTGGGGAAACATACGTTGTGGTTAGAGGGAACAAAACAATGTGTTACGTTGGGTAATAGAGGGGGGGGGGGGGGTGGCAGTGGCGGCTCGTCGGGGGGAGGCAGGGGAGGCACAGCTTCCCCATAATTTTGAGGTGAAAATGGGAGGAGGACGATTTAATGTTAATAAAATTCACAATTCATTTCAGTTCATGTCTCAGAATGTGTATTTTTTGTTTGTAATTTCACAGCTGTAATACCATAACATGTTAATGAAGTTGGAAAGCGCCACTTTTCTATCACGAATGTGCCGAATCTGCTGATGTATTTACAAACCGCTAAGGATAGAGAAGGGGAGGGGGAGGCCGGGGGCGAGCTGAGCTCTCGTGCCTCCGTTGGTAAAAAAAAAAATTAGCCAATCACCATCTAGTGTTCACTTTCAGCACTGAGGAGTATTGAGAAAAGAAACCTCATAGAGGAGGCTAGCCTCCCTTCTGATATCAACCAATCATCATAGAGATGTAAATTACGTGATATTAGTTTGAATGTCTGCCGCTGCGCTGATAATGTACCAAGTACTTATGATGAGTAGCGATATTGAATATTTAATTGCCAACAGATTTACCAAGCTGTCATTCAAACAGTATATATACAAATTTAAAAAAAGGGGGAAAACCCGCCTAACGGAATAGGCTACAAGCAGTCGGTTAATTCAATGGCGCAACAGGCAGCTCCTTTTAACAAGGACTTTTTAAGAAGGGATGGAGGTTGCTTCAAGTGATAGGTGGGCAAGTGACAACCAAAAAGCAATTTAAAGGGTTAAGCAATTAATAAATAAATTAATAATAACGGAAGGATCCCAGACCAATCAATAGTGTGCCTCCCTATTAAAAACACGAGCCGTCACTGTATGGGGGGAAAGGTAAAACCAGATACGCAACTGCAAAGAACTGCGTAAGTAAATGAAGTACCAGCGTACGTTTTGTAATTAAAGTGAACTTATTCAGTCCTCCGTGTAAGGTATAAAGGAATAACATGCGACGTGCAGAAAAAGATGGTAACAACATGTAAAATTAACAATCATTTACGTACGTATTTGGAAAACTATAGAATATTACGTGGTAGTTGGCAAACAACAATCTTATTGTTTGGAATGGATTTAGAAAGACGATATCTTTGATAATTTTATATTTTAACTATTGTAATTAGTATATTTTATTATAGGCCTAGGTAGTTTTTAACATTTCTATTTTAAAGGAAACATGATGGAAATAATGACAACAACAAAATTGGACATCTAGTGAAATTAGTTAAATGATTTTCTGCTATGATTTATAATTCATGAGTCTACTTACCTTATGAAAGCTTATCCGTCGATTTCAGCAGCTTCACAACACCATTATCACCAAATAACTTTGCATGATATATACCTTCAAGGTTCAATGCAGCTTAAAACAAACTTACCTCTTTCCAGCTGTTTACTGAAAAAATACATGATACAACATTTGTATTTCAGTGGATGTATACTGTGGTGTTATTATAGCAAAAAAAAATAATTAAAGGGTTTAATTTGGCCATCAAACAGTTAAATTAAAACTAGTGCAATATTTTTCTCTGTAATTACTGTGCAAATATACAATGTTCTGTGTTAAGTACAAACTTGTTCCCCCTTTGCTCCATGTAGTTACAGGGTAAATACAAAATTTGCAGGCTGTAATTTAAAGTGGTGCTTGTTCCACCCTTGTTCCATGTAGTTACAGGGTAAATACAACATTTGTGGATCGTAAATTAAAGTGGTGCTGTGTTCCCCCCTTGTTCCATGTAGTTACGGGTAAATACAACATTTGCGGGCTGTAAATTAAAGTGGTGCTTTGTTCCCCTTGTTCCATGTAGTTACAGGGTAAAAACAACATTTGCGGGCTGTAAATTAAAATGGTGCTTGTTCCCCCTTGTTCCACGTAGTTACAGGGTAAATACAACATTTTCGGGCTGTAAATTAAAGTGGTGCTTTGTTCCCCTTGTTCCATGTAGTTACAGGGTAAATACAACAGTTGTGGGCTCTAAATTAAAGTGGTGCTTGTTCCCCCTTGTTCCATGTAGTTACAGGGTAAATACAACATTTGCGGATCGTGAATTAAAGTGGTGCTTTGTTCCCCCTTATTCCATGTAGTTACAGGATAAATACAACACTTGCGGGCTGTAAATTAAAGTGGTGCATGTTCCCCCCTTGTTCCATGTAGTTAAAGGGTAAATACAACATTTTTGGGCTGTACATTAAAGTGGTGCTTGTTCCCCCCTTGTTCCATGTAGTTACAGGGTAAATACCACATTTGCGGGCTGTAAATTAAAGTGATGCTTGTTCCCCCTTGTTCCATGTAGTTACAGGGTAAATACAACATTTGTGGACTGTAAATTAAAGTGGTGCTTTGTTCCCCCTTGTTCCATGTAGTTACAGGGTAAATACAACATTTGCAGGCTGTAAATTAAAGTGGTGCTTTGTTCCCCCTTGTTCCATGTAGTTAAAGGGTAAATACAACATTTTTGGGCTGTACATTAAAGTGTTGCTTGTTCCCCCCTTGTTCCATGTAGTTACAGTGTAAATACAACAGTTGCGGGCTGTAAATTAAAGTGGTGCTTTGTTCCCCCTTGTTCCATGTAGTTACAGGGTAAGTAGAGGTGGAAAGTAACTCATTACAAATACTTTCGTTACAGTACTTGAGTAAATTTTTTCTACTTCCTTGAGTATAATTCAATTGTGGTACTTTTACTTTTACTTGAGTAGAATAAAACTAAAGTATTCAACTTCGCTACATTTATTAGTACAAAGTATAAAAAAAAAGTAAAAATTAAAAAAAAATAGACAATAGAGGTGCTGATGGAGAAACAGAGCGAGCCGGCGTTTGATGGGCACTTTTCAAACTTCTGGGGTGGAGCCCTGCGCTTCAGCCAATAACAGACAGGTCTGACTCGGGTGCAAAACCAATAAAAACTTACAGTTCAGCTAGGAGGCAGGGCGTTCAAACCGCTTTGTTTTGACTGTCAATCACCGGCGTTGTCATTTTGAATCAGCAGTGTTTCAATATTTTAGTGAATGTGAGCTATGCTCTGATTTTAAATCGTAATTTTGTCAGCTCCTGAAATGGGTCATACCGTTGATATTACCAGAGCACACAGCAGTATAAGTAAATAGAAAACTCGGTTGATAGAATTATTGCATGGATGGAGCAAGAACAATGTAAGTGTCTAAAATACATGCACACAGTTCAGTTGAATGTAAAAATTCCCCTCTTTTAACAGTGCAGTTAAGCTAAATGTACAAAGCTAAAATAACCTCAGCATTAACAACAACACTGAAATAAGAGCGCATGCATTTTTACATGCATCTGGCTGATAGATCAACCATGATTTATTTGTTATTCAGATGCATTTAAATTAATTTTTCTGTGTGCGTGCTTTGGATGTGTGTGCACATAAGCGAAGAAACTAGATAGTCTATGTATGACCACCGGACAATGGATATAGCCAAACGCGACGTGGAAACAGGCAGTGCAGGTTTCATTATACATCGATGCCGGAGCGGCATCTGCACAGAGAGTCCAAAATGGCCTAGAGAAGAATATAAATAACTTATGATGTGCAGGAATCCAATAGGAAACAAAGGCATCTGCCTCTCGTAGCTTAAAAAAATGTAATTTCAGGTCATTTCCAGTTAATAAATAGTATATGAATAACAGCAGTCTCCCTTATTGAAATAACTATTCTGCCTTATTATGTGTTTGTATAAACCAATCCTAAAATTTTCATTAGGAAAATACAGAAAAAAAATATTATAGAATACAAATGAATGGTTAT
>JADLZN010010165.1:0-10134 GCA_018155175.1 Sinocyclocheilus anophthalmus | reverse complement strand
ATCCTGTGCAATGAGCGCATATGAGTTCAGTGTGATTAGAACTAATGTATGTTCACATGACAAGCGCCTGGAGAGAGACAGGAAGCACAGGTCTTACTTAATGAAGGCCGGAGGCATGTCTCTCTTCATAATCTTGTCTTCTGTGGTCTGTACTGTCTCCTTCCCCACCTGAGAACACATGTAAAACAAGCTTGTTTACAAGATGCATAATGAGACCATTAAATGCATTTATATTTTTATGACACCAGCCTCCACTCAAAAAGGTTATACACACTCATAGGGAAAAGATTCAGCCCTCAGACAGACCAGATTGACACAGCTTGTAAATGGAGTCGCTCTGAGTGTCTGGACACAATAAGGGCCTGTGTGTCTTGTATGAGCCCTGAAGCTGATCTACAACTCGTTGTCTGGGATGCTGCCAATACTTCCAACTGTCCAATCTGAAACAACAACCCATGCTGCTCATCTGCCATTATCACACCCAGTTATTGAGTATTTCCAGAATGAACACATCGGAAAAGGAAGATGCAATCAACATATCTACAAACGTGTAGTTAAATTTTTTTATAAAATAACAAAAAAAATTGCAAAAGAAAAAATGTAAAAGAAGACTAAACACAAAATGAGAAACAAAACAAAACAAAAAAAGTGAAGCTCTAATAGTTCTAGAAAAAACTACTGGAATTGCTTTGATTTTATGATTTTGCTATGATTTTAATTTAATGTTATACCATGTTATTAAACTCTTTTCTGATTCAATGATTTATTTATTTAATTAATTTTCATAAATCAGTTCAAACTGTCTGTCTCATCGATTCAAAACCCCGTCTCTGAGTCACTACTACTAAAACATACTGAAATATTAAAAATTCGCATAACTGTATTCAAATTTAGTTTATTTCCCCCAAATAAAGGATTATGTGTTCAGTTTTGTCACTACCGAAACAATGATGACATGTTTTGGTTGTGACTGTTTCGGTTGTGACAATTTTATGCAATAACAGCCAAAAAAACAAAACAATGTCACTACCGAAACTTCATCAAATGTGTACACACACACACACACACACACATCACACACATGCTGCCCTGGTTTTATGGTTTATGGGGACTCTCCATAGTCGTAATGGTTTACTGTACAAACTGTATTTTATATCCCCCTACACCTAAACCTACCCCTTACAGGAAACTTTCTGCTGCATTTTTAGATTTTCAAAAAAACTCATTTTGAATTATTTATAAGCCTTTTGAATTAAGGTGACACTGAAAATGTCCTCATAAATCAGCTTCTCGTTGTAATACCTGTCATACCCATGCTATTATACAAATTTGTGTCCTCATAACATAGAACATCACACACACACCACACACACACATATATATATATAGTCAGATAATAAGCATATATTAATTATAATAAAAAATGGTAAATATAGTATTTGGTATAGACACAACAACTCAGGAAAAGTCTTCAAGGTGTTTTTGTTTTCTTTCTGTTACTCTGACACATGTCGCCCTTTGTGTCATTTCAAAATGTAGACATTCCAGACCATACTTTATGAAATATATTTAGTTTATGAAACACTTTGACTTTCACTGTTCCAGCGACCACAGGAGGAGAAATATCCAGTGGGGCCATGGCTTTTGGCACTCTTTGTATTTGTTGTTTGTGGATCAGGTAATATTACATTTGTATTTTATATAATATACAGTTTGCTGATTGCTATTAAGCTTCCCCTGTTTTTTGTATTAATAAACTGAATACGTTTATTTTTTGTTTGTTTGTTTTCAGCCATCTTTCAGATAATTCAAAGTATCCGAATGGGAATGTGAGTCCCAGCGTTCCTCACGTTCCCTGTCCTACATCTGAATGAGATTTTTGGGTGACTGGATACAATCTGAAGAAAGACTGATAGGTGAAATCCTGTTTGTGGGTCAGAGGCTTGTATGCTGAGCTGGATCTAGTGTACAATACTACACGACATTGTCACATGTTTACAGTGTCCCTGGATGAAGGGAGCACATGCTTTTCTACAAAACCATTGTTGCCGTTGACACATCTTATATTTTTTTGTGATTGATGATTGCCATGATCTATTTCTCTATTAAACCGTGTTTGCGTGAGCCTTTTTCAAATAAATGTCAAACACATTTGGATAATGACTCGTAACATATGTTTTGCTTTTTCAAAACCAATTAAGTTTTTGTTCTTTTTTTTTAATGAACTTTGATGAATGTTACAGATGATGTAAAAATGTAAATTTGTTGTGTAAAATCAGTAGACAGACCACTAACTGTATAGACAATCCTACTGGAGCCGATAACAACAATCAGAGATCTTTATGAAATGTATGGGTCATCTGGATTTTAATCTGCAACCTTTGATAAATCTTGATCCTTGTTCTTTGAACATCAGTTTTCTAGCTTTGTAGTCTATAAGAAAACATGGATGGAGTAAAGAAAGCAGTTCAATCAATATTTAGATTTTTTAAATCATAGATTCCTATCCATATATAGCCATTATGCATCGTACAGTTTAAGATTAAATTATGAACAGTACTATGAAGACCAACAAAATGATCCAATTTGATTAACTTTTCATAGTAATGCTGTCAAAATGGGCGTGAACTGAAAATTATCCCCATTTTATGATCGAAGAGTGAACGATTCATGCATACAGTACATTAGTTTTAATGTCTTCATATATCACTTTAATGTACATGTAATTAATACTTACTTCATGATAATCAGTTACACTCAGATGTATGCCAATATGTAAAAGATCTGTCGATTCGTCTAAGTAAACCGATTTTTCAGGTTGCTACAGATCTAAACTAGAAAAAAAACCCAGCAACCACAATATGAGAATATGATATAAATACTCACCCGTCTGTATAAACCCTATTCTGACTAGCATTTCTACGGTTTCTCCAGCATCCCCGGTCCACCACATAAGAGAAAGCATCTCAAGGACTTTTCTCAACCGTGTTCACAAACATGACTTTATTGAGAGCTGTGAAGTGCAACTGCAGTACAATTACAGCATTTTACAACTTATCTCCTGGTTTTGAGAACATGCACAGATAACAGAAGCATACAAGTTGTACACAATGCAAATCCATGTCAGCTATATGATAGTCGAGAGTAACTGGAAGTTAAAAGACTGATCGAGAATACTTCACTGTCCAAACTGAAAACAGAAATCACATGGGTGTAATACTTCAAAATCATCTCAAGGGAACGAAGTAGTGTACAGTAGGTGTTAGATGAGTAGTTTCCATCTGTCAGATAAATATCGAAAGACTGATCCCGCTTAACAGCATTAAAAAAAAAGGAGGATGATGTCTCTTGGGTAAGCCAACTACCTTAAATCTGTACAACCTATATAGTGTCTCTTTAACCGCTTCACATGATATCGCTATTTTACAAAATACTTACACTAATCATACAATAATATACAGCCTGTCCACCTCGCAATTCAGCTCATCCGCCATTCTCACCGCACAGAGAACGAACGAGGATTCGAAGCATCATACCTCCTCGTTTTCTTCATTCAGAAACAAAGCATCATGATTACACCAATGCAACTGTGGAAGTCATTGCGTCTGCCTTCCCCATGCCAGCTGGGGCACAGATCGGCAGCTCTTCAAAGTCTCATCACATTCATCACCATAAAAGTGCTTGCTTTATTAGAAGCTCACGGTCTACAAAGACCGCCGTCAGCATGTACACTACAAAGGTAAGGGAGACACTTGACTGAAAACCATCGGGACTTCAGACACAGGCACAGTGATTCTTTATATCGCGTCCTCCAGGATTATTTTCCTGACGATCACATTCCGTGGATTTTGGCAACGTCCCGCCTCAGCCAACTGGATTGTCACTGGTGTATAAATCACCTTGGTACGACATTTGTCAAGTTTTGAAAGGTGTGCAAATTTGGTCAGTCTAACATGTGAGTGAGGCATGTTTGTTCCTTTGCGTCTCGAGCCACTCATCGCCCTTAACAGGAACTTTTGCTGGGTGCTACGCCGACGGGCCTGAGTTCTGTGCTGCGAGTTGGGCCGGCGGGGCAGGCGGCTGCGCTCCCTGCATGGACGGCGGCGGCGAGCCGCTCTGGACTTGCGCCTGGAACTGTGCGAGCTGCTCCGGACTGGCCAGGTTCTTCAGCAGGTTGTTTTCCTGCTCCAGCTGAGAGTTTCTCTCAATCAGTTCCTTAATCTGTTCTTTCAACACCTCCACCTCTTCACGGACCGCGTACATCAGGTGACTCTTCACCAGATCCTGAAAGCGGACAACAGTGTGTTATTTTCAATCCTTATTTTTTTGTTTATTCAAAAGCAAAACATCTGTGTCAAGTTATAACATGTATCATATGGACCATAAAGGCGCACCATAAGGGTCAATTTTGGAAATTGAGATTAATCATCTGGAAAGCTGAATATAAACAAGTTGTTGGGATAGTATTCGGCTGAGATCCAACTATTGGAAAATCTGGAATCTGAGGGTGCAAAGAAAAATCTAAATATTGAGAAAATCTTTTTTAAAGTTGTCCAAATGAAGTTCTTAGCAATGTATACTACTAATCAAAAATTATGTTTTAGTATATTTACGGTAGGAAATTTACAAAATATCTTCATGGAACATGATCTTTACTTAATATCCTAATGAGTTTTGGCATAAAAAAAAAATGGATAATTTTGACCCATACAATGTATTTTCAGCTATTGCTAACCAAATATACCCGTGCTGCTTATGACTGGTTTTGTGCTCCAGGGTCACATATTGTGCAAAAACACCAATCTACTGTGAGATGCTGGTTCACCATTTGAAGCAAAGCCTTGAAAGGCTCTAACCTGCATCCTCCTCCTCGCTACCCACAATCCCTCCCTCCCTTTATGCCGTCAACAAACCAACAAAATGGCCGTCCCACAGCGCGTCGGGCCAATCAGAAGCCGAGATATTTTTAACTAGGTGTAAAAGCTTTGGGGTTTGCCTAGCAACAGTAACAAGGCGCACAGATCGCGTGAGTACGCAGGCAAGTCGGCAAACAAACACCAAACGCGTCGCTCGTTTTCTTAATAGCTTTTTACTTTCAGCTAAACTCAGACTAGCGCGAATGAACAATGAAAGCGGCAAAACATCGCCGCGGTCACAATGACAGAGCAACAATCATTTGATAATGATTACATAATTCATTCCAGCGACACTGACGCAACTCCAAAGCCTGCTTACGGCATGTAAACTAAATATCTGTTCGGATATGCAAGGGTTATGATGGGAAAGGCAGGAGGACTTACCATCGCTTGCTCAATTTTGTTGTCTATGGCCACGACACTGGCACCCGACGAGCTGTGAGGGAGAGAGAGAATCGTTACTTCACTGCTTAAATACACCAGCAACACAAGAAACCATGGCAACGCCAACAGAATATCGTCACAAACACATGAAATGTCGACAATCATCGTGTAATAGTCCACACTACTATAGAAATCTCCACAGCACGTCTCTTTACTCAGAAAGGTACGTTTTATACATTCAAAGCTACCTTCAGCATCATCTGAGTGAACTGACAGAGCAGGCAAGCTGCTTACAGCTTAGGCTTTTTACCACAGACCAGCGTTAAAAACGTCCAGTTATGATATTAATGACCCGAACTCTCCAAAACAGCGTATTTCGCACTGACCGCAGGCTCTCACGCATCAGCTTTAGCTTATTGACGGTTTATTACGAACACGAGTCTGACACGTTACCTATTGTCGAGCTTGACGGACGAGGTCTCGGTCCCCAACAGCGACGAGAGGAAAGAGATTGAGAAATGTCTAAGCTGACAAACACCAAGATCCATCGCCACGGAGTAGCATGGAGAACTCATGCTATTGCGTCCATAAGAAATCGCGCAGGGGAGCGAACGCGTGTCCTTCCTACAGCCTCTGGAGCTTTACATCCTTTGTGTGCGTTTGCAGGAACACTGTGCGTGAGTCCCCAGCAGAAACCTCGCTTTATCAGGAGTCCGTACATCCAGTGCCGCAGCACAAAGAAACTCCAAGGTCAGCTCATCTCCGCGCTGGTGAGTATCTGCAGCCTGTGCTATTTGCATAATTTATTTCACGCCAGCGCTGCTCGGCGCGCTATTGGCGGAGAGCGAGAGGCATTTGACTAATTTATGTAGCCACGCCCCCATGTGCCGCTCTTCCGACTCGCTCTGGATAATTTATTCAAACTCGACTTGCCTTATAAGACAATCCGGTTGGAGCGAGTTGATGTTATTTCCATCAAAAGTCTCAAGGCACCAACACTTTTAACAGCCCATTTCTATTACGCAGCATCTGTATTTTACCACAGAATCCAAGCAGGAATAATAACCGCTTCTTCATGTTGTTATTGCAAAACCTTATGTGAAAAAAAAAAAACTACTTCCACCAAAAATCTTTTCCCAGTCTGTTTTGCTTTACTATATAGACGGGCAAAACATTATTTGAAGGGGAATGCCTTTAAACACAGTGATTACATGTCGCCGCTTATCGGCAAACAGCGGAACTGCAGTGGAGTGGATCCCTAAAACAGGCGAGTTTAACCTTTAAAGCATGCAAGGAGTCCCAACAGGACCACCAGCCATCTCAGGCACCCCCGATTATAAGAAAAAGATACATCTTAGTCTTGAAACTACATGACTTTAATTATTCACTTCATAAAAGTAATACATGTTAAAGGAAAAATAGTCATCTTTTGTATTACACGAAAAAAGTCAAAATAACTGTATAATCCAGATTAAAAAAATCATGTTATTTATTTATGGTTATCTTAAATATAACGTTATTTTGAACTAGAAATGTAAAGGATATTAAGCACCCCATTTAGAAGAAATTATTTGTACACTGTTTGCGGTGTCAGGGCCACCCCCAGAGGTAGTGGAGCCAGTGACTGCCAGATCCAGGATCCACTTAGTGAAAGCAGAAGCATCTCATCATGTTTAGATGGGAAACTCAGATCCCTATGATTTGAGGTGCAGCTAACTAATTCATGGAGCTTTTAATTATGTGTTAGTAACTCACATCAGCGTTGCTTCTATTATTTGAGCAGGCACTGTGTTTGGTTGCAAGGCTCAAGCGTACAGAAGAGAAATGATCGACACTAACTCAAGCGCAACTTATTCAACAGACAATGTATATCTCTCAATCTATGGGGATGAAATATAGTATAGCTCAAATGAAATCTTATCTTTAATTATAACGAGCGTTACATATACAGTTTCGAAGATATTAAATGACAATTCACCCCATCTATTTTCTAGATGCATGTTATAGATCTTATTGTGAAGAACTCATCCATGCATGTTCCTTTCATTTGATATTTTTTGACCTCATAATTCTTAATCAAAATAATCTTCCAATGAAACTTCAGACTTCTCTGGTGATGTATGCCGAACAATCATTTTGTTTATATAAACCGCCCTTTTCGTATAGTAAATGGCAAGCTCACATTCAGATCCCCATTCAAACAACAAGCGATATCTCTTGCATAATCCATTTCATTCGGATGTACATCACAATATGGAAGAAAAGATCCGTTGATAATTGTTATATTGCGACTAAACTGTATTTACAAGCATAGCGAAGCAGACTAGGTGGATGAATTAGAAAAAAGAGAATCTACAAACTTTAATCTAGTAGAGAGATGAGGATATATATTCAGTTTTTCAATCAGCTGGACATTACAAAATAAACAGGGTGATCAGGTCTTGTATCTTGAAAGGGTTTCTTCTGCATTATTAATCATCTGATTGTATATTATCCTGCTTATTAGACTGTAACCTACCAAATAAATGACACTGATATTTGATATTTTATAACATGAGAAAAGATCCCAGAATAATCAGTTGAGAGTCAGTTGAACAGTTTAGCGGTCATGATTCCAAAAATTTCTGATAAACAGATGTGTAATATTCCATAATTTGCATATAAGATGTGAATATTTCACAGAACACAGTTGCGTCAGTTTTGTTGTTTCAACATAATGTCACCTTGAGTCATGATTGTGGTTAGGTAGGTTTCTACATAATTTCGGTCCTGTTGTAAAGGGGTGTACCCAACATGCCAATCCATAATAAAGGTGGTGCAACACCCACCCGGTAAATGCAGAGCAATGTTCATTACAAGGGCTGCTCTCGACTAAAGATTTTTCTGGTCGACTATTAGTCTTCATTTTAAGCATTAGTCGATTATTAGTTGCACTTTTATTAATAAACCATATAAAAATAATAATGAGGTTTTAATTGCCTACATAGCCTAATAAGCGCACAAGCACACACACAAAAAAGTCTACCTTGCCACAGTGCACTGGCAAATATAATAATTATGTGTTAGGGAAAAACAGCAAGTACCCTGCATTGGATAGTTTTTTTAATAACTTATTGATGCACTAGTGCTTATTTTTTTCGGTTTAAGAGATGAAGTCGGCAACACCGACTTGTCATCTCCGCAGTAGTGGATGCGCCTGTATTCATGTTTCATACGGATTACATAATCTGAGAATATTTATTTTCTATTTGAATTGGTTCATTTAAAAGTTTCACTCTCTATAGATATATTTTTCATGTCTGTAATAAGGCAAGCATACACAGAGTTTCGAAGTGACGCGCTCAAGTTCACAGAGTCCGAGACGGCAGAAAGCGCATCCAGTTTGCTTTCATTATTTTACAAAAGCGCAACGTTTCATTGTTATTCTGAGTGCACACAAACTTTACAGATACAAAAAGATGCATTAGTCTTATCTGTATGACCAAAAATTACATAGTATTTTAAGAGCAAATGATCGCACTGCTGTTCAGTTTTCACACTCCGCACAAACACGTGAATAGTGCACTTTTTTCTAGGCTAACATTAGATTGAGCTGCCATGTAAAGTTGCTACAGCATACATATTTCAGATGATAAGCCATATATGAGGTCGATGAATGATAGGTGAGCGTTCTGATGTCCTGCCCGATGTACTGTATTACCACAAAGACCAGCCGTTAACGATTTGTCCGTCACGGACTCTGTGATTTCGCCACTTCGAGTGGATAATTTTTTTTTCTGCGACTAAGCAACAAATACAATTTTGATCGACTAAGCCTCATTTCGTCGACTAACGGTTAGTCGACTATTAGCGGGCAGCCATATTCATTACGCTACACTGGAAGCACATCAGTTCTGGCCCAAATGACAACCGATATCCTCTTCTGAAACATTGCTTAAGTCCTGCTCATGATTGACACAAAGCTTTGAAAACATGAGTGGGGTTCAGCACGGCTGAAACGTTTCAATCAAGTGTACACTTGCATCCAGTAAAAATAGATCACTTATCCTAATTAAGTGCAGCAGCGGCACACCAAATGAAGCCCAAACCTAAGCAGCTCAGGATGCTGTTAGCTGTTCCAGGCTCTTTGACTGGAAGTGGATTTAAGCAATTACGGAGTCCAAATATACCTCTGCCGTCCATGACCTGACCTCACACTACCACCATGCAGAGTGCTCAAATCAACACAACAGACTTATTTACGGACGTCTTCGTGCTCCATTCGCCATCTCGGTCACAGCCACAATTAAAAGGCAATGGCACACAACTCCAGCTATCTACCTGAAGATATTACACAAATTTCAAGACCTGACTGGACCAGGAACAGGTTTTCCGGACAATACGTACTCACATAGTGAACATGACGAACAAGTTCTAAATGATAAAGAAGCTTCTGTCCAGAAACCTGGTGCAAAGCTCAACAGAACAAATCATCCATCTACCATTTACACCAGAAGTGAACATAGCTCAGGCCCTGTTTATATAGTGCGTTTTCGTTTTTAAACGCGTTTTTAAAATGAAAACGACCTGTCAACCACTGGCGCTTTTCACTGATTTCAGAACGAAACGATCTCCGTCCATACTACACAACTGAAAACGCATGTAACATGACCATTCATGCAAGTACAACCATAGATATGTATAGGTAGATCCCTATTATTACGATGGCGGACGCATCTACGTGCTTTGAGCGGTCGAATGGGTAATCTACCTATACACATCTATGGGTACAACAATGAGCATGATGCTATTGTTTACACGGTCATCAAGGATACGCATAGAGTGAATGTGGGCA